>RJWJ010014579.1:20253-37739 GCA_004363605.1 Indri indri | reverse complement strand
ACTCTGTGTGTGTTATACTTGTGTTATATTTAAACAAAATGTGCTTTTTTCCCCCTTTTCCTGTCCTCCCCCTCCCCACTTTAATTGTCTTAGGTACTTAAACTCCACCCTTGTCTAGCCCCTGTTAAGGTTGCTTTGGATGTGGGAAGAGGCCCAACAGGGGAACTGAGACAGGTGGGTTAAATGAGTTTACAGAGTATTACAGAGTATTCGTTATCCGAAATGCTTGGAACCTAAAGTATTTCGGATTTTGGATTTCTTGGATTTTGGAATATTTGAAGAATACATACTGATTGAGCACCCCTAATTTGAAAACCGCAAACCTGAAATGTTCCGATGAGCATTTCCTTTAAGCTCAAAAAGTGTCAGATTGTAGAGCATTTTGGATTTTGGATTTTCAGGTTAGGGATGCTCGACCTGCATAACCATTATTCCAAGTCACCTTGGGAGCTTGCTATTTCAAATTTGATTTTGATTCACTTGCTTTTAAAAATGTTCTAAATAATGAACTGTGGATAAATACCGTGGTTAATTATAGATAAGCAGAAGTATAGTGTATTAAAGATGCTGACTCTAATTTGGTGGGGTTTGCTGTTAACGTTATGCCCGCTCATTTTTCGCTGAGTTTACATAATTTTAGTAATTACAGTATTTGTACAGATATCAAGTGAATTATTTCTTTCTCCTTTCCCTTTTAACTTAACACTTTGGTATAAGCAAATGTCCTAGGTCTATAATTTTCTTTTGATTTTTCTAATCTGTTCTAATTATTAAATACTCTTGAGAAAAGCCTAGGGGGAGGTTTTTCTTTCTTTCCATAGATTCCTTCAGCAGTCATCATTTCTGTCTGGGTGACTAAGACCTATCCAGGACCAGATAGAAAAGATAATGGCTTATTTCTGCATTTCTCCCCAGGGTGTGGCACTCTCCCCAACACCCTTGTAGCAAGCAAGTTCCTCATGCCCCACTACCCTCCTCCCTTGCCAGGGACATTTGGTAATGTCCGAGGACATTTTTGTTTGTCACAAGAGGGTGGATCGTGCTACAGGCATCTGGTGGAGGCCAGGGGTGCTGCTAAACAATCCTGCTCTAGAGTCGTAGTTCCTGTTGAGGAGGGTTTAAATTCTGGTGGGTTTTTTGTTTGTTTGTTTGTTGCTTCACTATTGCTTTTGAAGAAAACAATAAAGTTTACTATGTCATTGATTCATTAGTACTTCTATATTTCCAGTCAGGCTTTCGTTTCCGGCATTCTACTGAAACTAGTCATTCTCTTCTTGAAACATTTTCCGTAGTTGGAAAACCACCCTGCTGGTTGTCCACACACCTTTTTCTTTCCTGGCTCTTCAGTCTCTGCCTGATATGGTAGTGTAACCTTAGTGCTCAGGTCTCACCTCTCAGATGAGTTTTGAGTTAACATAACCCTTTGGGGTTGGTTTTGTTTGGTTTTGAATGATGATGATAATAAAAATTCTGTTTTGTATAAAAATGTCTCCCAGAACATTCGCATTTAGTATTCAGCTTTGTAGTACTTAATTTCTTCATTTTCAGAGGAAGCATATAACTTAGTAAGTATGTAATATATAAATTATAAACATTAAAATCACATAGTTAAAGGAATTTATACCCATTTTAATTGGTCCAGTACCCATTTTAGAGATTGAAGATGGTAATTTGTGGCTTCACAAAAATTGGATAATCTAGCTACTTTTATATCTTTTATATTTGAAGTTTTTATATTTTTCTCCAGGTTTGTCAAGGGGTATTTAATGAATTACTAGAAAGTGGGATTTCTGTGTGGCCTGGTTATTTGGAAACTGTACCATCCTCATTGGAACAGCTTTATTCAAGGTAAGAATTACCTTCCTTGTCATTAAAAAATGTATTTATTCAGAGTTTTTGATTGTATGTTTCTTTATAATAGAAATCTCTTCTAAATATATATAAAACGCAATTTTAAATTATTCCTCACTTTCCCTTTTATAGAATCATGTGCCCTTAGTTAATTGCTACAGCAGGAAACAGTATTCAGCAGGTATATTTGAGCACATAATATATGCAATTCCAAGACTTAATGTCACGAAGTATGTATGCCTCAGTTTATCTACTTATCAGGGATGAAGTTATATATATAGCATGATTCGTTGAATGAGGACTGAAGGAACACGAATGGACTGCACTTCCACTGGCATTAAGCTTCATTCAGAGACTGAACAGAAGAGAATTCTATCCTGAAGGAACAGAAAACTAATCTTCTCAGGGTTTGGCACCTCTCTTTACCTCTGTTTCTGCGCAAGACAGAAACTGGCTGTCATCCTTAACTCCTCCTCTTCCTTACTCTCCACATCCAATCTATCGCCAGATGCTGTCAGCCTGCCTCCTAAATACATCTCACATCCACACCTCTTTCTTCACTGCCAACACCCAAGTTAAGGTGACGAAGATCTCTTACCGGGATAATTGAAATAATCTAATTGATCTCCCTGACTCCCGTGTTACTCTCTGCCATTTCATTATCTTCTATTTTTTAATAAAGTATTCCAGTCTTCGTCCTTTGGGTTTATTTTGGTCTTTTGTTTGTTTGTTTGTTTTAGCTTTATGTGTTGAATACATATCTTTTGGGTGAAAAGTTGTGAAGCTTTGTGTTTTGCTCTTCAGTACTTTCATAACTTGTTAAAATACACCTTCCAGATAATGTCCACAGAAAACCAGATTGCTATAAATGGAAATAGAGTAACAGTTCTACCATACATAAAATGAAGGGGTGGTACTTGAATTTAACAATCCTCTTGGGTTCTAAAATCTTATCCTCGGGCATGGTGGCGTGAGCCTGTAATCCTAGCACTCTCAGAGGCTGAGGCTGGAGGATCTCTTGAGCACAGGAGTTCGAGACCAGCCTGAGCCCTGAGCAAGAGCAAGATCTCATCTCTACTAAAAATAGAAAAAATTAGCCAGGTGTAGTGGCATGCATCTGTAGTCCCAGCTACTCAGGAGGCTGAGGCAGGAGAATCACTTGAGCCCAGGAGTTTGAGGTTGCAGCAAGCTACGATGATGCCACTGTACTCTACCCAGGATGACAGAGTGAGACTCTGTCTCAAAAAATAAAATCTTATCCTTTGAGTCATGTGGACATTATCAAGTAACAGTTCTTCATATGGTAAAGGCTTGATTGTCTAAGGATATTTTTATGTAAATATTTATTAAACATTTATGTTTTATGCACTTTGATACAGTAATGAACAAAACAGAAAAAATTCCTGTTCTTGTGACACTTATATTCTAGTGGGACAAAATAGTACGCAAGTAAATAGATAATTAAATTAGTTTTTGATGGAAACCTGCAAAGAAAATAAACAGTAATGCGTTAGTGTGACTTGGTAAACAGAAAGGTCGCTATGGATATAATCAGTTACTGCTGAACTAGAAACTGTGTTAGCATACTAAATTATAAAGGAAGCATGGTTTTGGTATAATTTGTTGTACACTAGATCTTTAGTGTATTGTTGATTATAAGAGATTTTGGTCTAAAATAATTGTTCTTGAATTGCATCCAAGTATGGAAAGGCTGAGGTTATTGTGAGGTTCATCCTTTATATCACCTGAAATAATGTGTTCAGGTACCAGTATTTATTTCTCAGATTTTATTTTCTTCTCTGACTTTTCAGCTGTTGCAATAAATTAGAAACTCTGTGAAAATTTTACTTTGAAAATGATTCAGAAACTTGTAAAATGTTTTTTTGGTCCAGCTCTCAAGCCCTGACGTTTGAGTTTTTGACTCTTGAGAGTGGCTTGGACTCTGATGTAATTAAAGCTGGTAATGTGGGGACTTTACAGTTTACATTTGTGCTCATGTATTTTTTTAATTACTTTTTTCTTAGGTATGATGAAATGAGTATTCTCTTCACAGTTTTGATTACTGAAACTACTTTGGAAAATGGATTAATACAGCTGAGAAGTAGAGACACCACAATGAAGGAAATGATGCATATATCCAAATTAAAAGACTTTTTAATCAAGTATATATCATCGGCTAAGAATGTATAGATTTTTGTATTTGTATAATAAATATTGTCTCCTAATTTAGTTGTCTTATGTCAACTTGGATTATTTTTAGCCCCTTTGCACTTATGAAGTGGACATTTTTGGTGCTTTCTTTGATTCTATTTTTATTGTATTTTTGATGTATTCCACTGTATCAGGAGTATGTTCAGCTATAAGAAACAAAAATCTTACTGAACTGGATAAAGCCATTTGGGGTTTGTTTTCCTCATATAACAAGAAACCCAGAGAGTAGACTGTCCAAAGCTGGGTATAGCTGTTTATAGTGAAGGACCCAGGTTACACATCTTTCTGTTCTACCATCTTCAGTGTGTTGGCTTTTATCTTTATACTTGTTGCCTCATGATCACAGGTGGCTGCTGTATTTCCAGCTTCTCATCCTTCTAGTTAGGATTAAAGTCAAAGAGACAAGAGCTAGCCTGCCAAGACTTTTCCAGTTTTTATTAGGAAAGTAAAAGCTTTTCCAGACCTCTCAATCAGAAGATTTCTTTACATCTCATTGGTCAGAACTGCATCACATGGTAATTTCTAGACCAATCACTATCCAAGAGAATGAGACTATCCTGATTTAGATGAAATGCAATTTATCCCTTGGGGCTACAATAATGTCTTACTCTCTCTGAAATGGGTTTTGTTATGGGGGCAGGGGAAGGGATCTTTATGGAGTCTGCCACATCTATACTGTCAAATATCAAAGATTAATTAACCTAAAACTAAATTTTTAATAGAACATTTATTGATTTTTGAAAAGGAAGCTAACATAAATGTTAGAAGTAATCTAACTATTGCAATTTCATTAAAATGTTTTATAAACATATGTTTATAAGAAATCTTTGAACTTTTATGTGCTAATTATGTTCGTGTAAATATGTCATTGCTAACTTGAGATAAAGGCCAACTGATAATTCACGTAAAATGTCTTGAAAATTTGTCTAATTTGTCTTAGTTGACTTTACTTGGTAGGGTTTTCTTTCTTTCTTTCTTTCTTTCCTTTTCTTTTCTTTTCCTTTCTTTCTTTCTTTCTTTCTTTTTCTTTCTTTTCCTTTTTTTTGCTGGTTTATTTTTATTATGGAGAATTCCAAACACAGACTTATACGGATTAGTGTAATTAATCCTATGTGCCTGTCCCAGCAGCCACCAAGCCATCGCTAATCCTGTTTCATCCACCACTACCACCCTTCCATATTATTTCAAAGCAGATCACAAACATCATTTCATATGTAAATAGTTAAGGATCTTTTATTAGCCACAATACCATTTATCACACCTAAAAAAAAAAGTAACAGTGACATAAAGGAATTATTGAAAATTTTCTTGGGTATGATAATGGTAATATGGTTACGGTTTCCTTTTTAAAAAAGTATTTGATAGAAATACATAAATATTTTTGGGTGAAATATATCTGATACTTTAAAATTCTGTTTAAAAAGTTTTTAAGTGGTGGGAGATAGATGAAACAATAGTTGAAGCTGGGTGATGCACATGGGGGTTCATAGTGTATACTATTTTTGTGTATGAGAATTTTCATAATAAAAATTTGAGAAAAAAGTCTTTAATATCAAATATCCACTTCATTTCTGTCTCATAAAATCATAAAATTGTGCAGTTTTCATCAGAATTCAAATAAGGTTTGTACCTTATTGAGATTGGTTAGTAGGTCTTTTAGTCTCTCTTATTCTATAGATTCACGCTCTCCTTTCAAGAAACCTGGTTAATTATTGTGGCGTTTTTTCCACAATAATTGTCTGGATTTTGCATCTTCATGATATAGTTTAACCTGTTCCTCTCCTATATTTCCCGTAGATGGGTAGTTGAATCCAGAGGCTTGATCAGCTCCAAGTTTAGTTTTTTGGGCAAAATTATTTCATTAGTTTGTTGTATTCTTTCATCAGGTGGTGGTAGTGTCTGGTTTTCTCTTTGGGGATGCTAACAACCATTGATCAGTGCCTACCTAAGTTGGTCAGTTTGCTAAAGTTTGAAAAATGATGATGTTCTGACTCTATCTTCTTTGTTAGGTAGAGTACTTACATAAAGAAAAACTTCCCACATGCTGTTTGCTTACCTAGAGGTATGGGAAAGGTGTGTATGTGTGTTTTAATCAGCTTTATCAAGATACAGTTTATATACAATTGACCTGTTTTAAATGGACAAATTGATAGGACTATGTATAACCATGATGGCAATGTAGAAATTTTCATCACCCCATAAAGTCCTCTCATACCTTTTTGGGACTGTCTCAGTAGTAACCGCTATTTACCAGATGGCAGCATACCTAGCCTCTATTGTTTTGACAGAACTTCCCTCCAAGCCAATTGCTTTTAATAAATTTATTTTTAATAGTAAGCATTTTTTACCAAAAAAATCTATAAAATTTACAAAGAAATTTTGTAATTCTTAAAATTTATTAGTGCGGCATTATGCCATATCAATATATATTGAAAGGTTTTATTAGAAACAGTCCTATGAAACTCATTGACTTAGCTATAAGAAGATTCTTGAAGACATTTGTTTGCTATATCATACCAGGGATGGTTGTGTTTCTCCTGAGTGGCCTGTTGTTGTATGTGTTCACAAAGACTTTGAGTCTAGGTGCCAGGGATACAGCAGGGAACAGACAAGGTCCTTCTAGCTGTGGAAAGCAGAGATAAACAATAAGCAGGTAAGCGCATGAAAAGGTAATTTCAGATAGTGATAGTGTTGGAAATAGAACAGGATGATGCGTTGAGTAGTGGCCAGGGTGGTGTGCTTCACATAGGTGGTCAGAGAAGGCCTCTGAGGACGTGATGCTTGAACTGAGACTGAATGATGTGAAGGAGCCGGCCGTGTGAAGGTCTGGCGTGGCACATTCTGGGCCACGGACTAGCATGTGCCAAGATCCTTAGGAAGGAAAAGGCTTGGAGCGGTCAAGGAACAAAGCAGGCAAGAAGGGCTGGAGTTGGGTGAGCAAAGGGCAGACAGGTGGAAGATGAAGTCAGGGGTAGTCAGGGCCACGTCACTTGGTGCTGTGGGTGCCATAGTGAGGAGACTGGAGTAAACGAAAGGGCTCTTAGAAGATAGTAATATAGGATAATACTTGTATGACCTCACGGTGAGAAAATGTTTCTTCATCTGGACACACACACACGCAAATAGTAGTTATAAAGGAAAAAGACGAATTAAGTTCTTAAAATCAAGACTTCTTTTCATCTTAAGAGGGAAAAAATAATCATGGCTGGGCATGGTGGCTCACACCTGTAATCCCAGCACTTTGGGAGGGCAAAGCAAGAGGACTGCTTGAGGCCAGGAGTTCGAGACCAGCCTGGGTAACACAGTGAAACCCTGAATCTACAAAAAATAAAAAAATTAGCAGGGTATGATGGCATGTGCCTGTAGTCCCAGCCACTACTCAGAAGGCTGAGGCAGGAGGATTACTGGAGCCCAGGAGTTTGAAGTTGCAGTGAGCTATGATGATGCCACTGCACTCCAGCCTGGGTGACAGAGCAAGACGCTCTCTCTCTACAAAAACAAATTATATGTGTATGTGTGTGTGTGTGTGTGTGTATATATACACACACACACACATATATGAAAAGGCCTGCAACCTTATTAATCATCAGGGAAATGCAAATTAAAATCATCAGATACCACTATACACCCATAAGAATGGTCAAAATGAAAACGACCAATAGTGTTGGTGAAGATGTGGAGGATGGGAACTTTCAGATTGCTCGTGGGAGTGTGAAGGTGGCAGAACCACTTGGGAAAATTGAATAGCATTATCTACTTAGATTGGAGATAAACATTCTGTGGACCCAGCCATTCCATTCCTGTGTGTGTTCACCAGAATCGCATGCACATGGGCACCAGGAGGTATGCTCGTAGAGGAAGGATGTTCAGAGCAGCATCATTTGTAATGGCACCAAACTGACTACAACCCCTGTCTGTCAACTATACGATAGATCAATTATAGTGTATTAAAACAATGGAATACTATTTAGCAATGGAAGTAAATGAATTACAACTACATGTAGCAACATGGATATCACAAACATGTTGAGAAAAAAAAGCCAAGCATAAGAATAAATGTTATGTGATTCCATTTATATTAAATTGAACCATGTTTTTCTGGTTTTTTTTTTTTTTTTGAGACAGAGTCTCACTCTGTTGCCCAGACTAGAGTGCCATGGCATCAGCCTAGCTCACAGCAACCTAAAACTCCTGGGCTCAAGCAATCCTCCTGCCTCAGCCTCCCAAGTAGCTGGGATTACAGGTGCGTATCACCACACCTGGCTAATTTTTCTAATTTTAGTAGAGACGGGGGTCTCACTCTTGCTCAGGCTGGTCTCGAACTCCTGACCTCAAGTGATCCCCCCACCTCAGCCTCCCAGAGTGCTAGGATTACAGGCGTGAGCCACCACACCTGGCCATTTATATTAAATTAAAAACAGGCCAAGCTAAAGATGATGTTTAGCAATGCATACTTAGGTGGTAAAACTATAAAGAAAAGCAAAGGAGTGATGCCCACCGAGAGGAGTTAAGTCAGGGAGATGGGCTGTGCTTAGGAAAGGTGGGCAGAGGGCTCTGGGCTGCAGGCCACTGACCATGCTCCATTCACTCGTGTTCACTTGACGTAATTTATTAAACTGTACCCATATTTTTAATGCATTTTTAGATATTGCATGCTCTATTTCACAACAACAAAAAAATTAAGGAATATGTGAATTTGAAAAAGAACCAAAGTGAAACTTACAGACATGAGAAATGTGGCTATTGAAAGGAAAACCTCAGAAGAGCCTTTTCCTCTTCCTCTTCCCTCCCTGAACGATTCAGTCCAAAGGTCGTGGGGTGGGGCTGAGCGCGTGTGAGGGACAGGGTGGAGCGGGAAGCCTAGTAACTGGGGCTGGGCCTCAGGGCCCCTCCTGGGAGAGGAGGAGCCCACTCAGGGGCTGGTGGCCCAGAGCAGGGCGTTGGGTGTCTGCAAGGTGGAGGCTCCGTCCAGCATGTGGTGTCGGAGCCTGTGAGGGGCGAAGAGTGCCCTGCAAGTGGGGGTGGGGCGTGTTACGGGGTGGGAGCAGGTGTCAGAGCCCAGACGGGTAAAAATGGTGTTCTCGTGGGAGGGCAGCCTGGGTGGGGTTTTAGAGTTTAAGGCGAGGACGGCGTCCATGTAAGGGGTGGTGGTGAGAGCAGCCCTGATGGGCGTCAGGCGTCGATGGGGGGAGGGAGGGTATTTGGGGTGTCAGAGCCCGGCAGGGTGAAGAGAATGTCCAGGGAAGGGTCTGGCTCAGGCATTGGAGCCTGAGAAAGTGAGGGGTCTTCTCACGGGAGGCTGTTCACGTCGGGGCACGGGGTACCCGGGTCCAAATGGAGTGAGAAGGGGTCTGGGTGGAGATTTATTATACACGGGGATTAATCAGATTCAGTAAATCAACTGAGGATGTTGGGGACCCAGTTTCTCACAAAGAAAACAGTTATAAGTAAGAAAAGGGAGAAGGCTAGAATGTACTGTGGCGTTGGGTTGGACTTAGAGACGTCAGTGTGCGCTCTGGTTTTCAACATAGGTAGACAGAGAAATAGACATAAATACAGATGTGAATGTAAATATGTACATGAATGTGTCCCTAAGCTCTGGCCATTGGAAGGGTCTAGGAGCAGCAACACCCTAACAGTGGTCACAGCTAGGGCCTAGACCCTGGTTTCTAAACAACGCTCACCTAAAAGGAACTGGGGCTCCTTGGAAAAATGACTGACCCAGAGCTGGGTCAGGACAGGGACAAGATGATCCTGGAACATACTTCTGTGCCGGAAAGTAAAGAAACGTTCAAAGAATGATGGGAATATGTCAAAAGAACACAGGCCATCACGGAGGAGGTCCTACTGGCCCAATCTAGGGCAATTAGAGCATCATGTTAGATCATGAGAGCAATGGATTATAACCAATCGAACAAAATAGGAATCCACGACTCCATACAAGTAGAAATGATACGTGATATCAGACTCCAAACTGATAAATAGCATCTTCACTTAATTTGAAAGTGTCTACCCACAAAATAGCATTTTTGAGAACAAGGCATCCTCTGTGATATTCCTGCCAAAAATGAATCCCGAGTCTAATCGTGGGCACACAGGGAATCTCCAAGTGAGGGATGTTAAAACATAAGTGACCTGCTGTCTTCAAACGTGTCAAAGACGAGGAAGGCCTAGGAACTATTCCAGATTGAAGGAGATAAAACATGACAACAAAATGCGGTGCCTGATTCTGCCAATGCTTCCTTTCGCTGTCAGGAACTTATCGGGACAACTGACTTGAATGGGGGTCGGAGGCTTGGATGGCAGTCACGTGTTGGTGTTAATTTCCCGATTTTGATGATTGCATGATGGTACGATGGATTGATGACTGTTCTATGGTTGTATTACGTAGAAGAATGTTCTTGTGGGAAGTCCTTGATAAGCCATGAAGATATATAGGAATTCAACCTATAGGAAAATATTACCAGGCGGAAATCTGGATGTACATAAAAAATGAGCCCTGCGATCGTGTGACACAGGGAGAAATACCAGCTGTTCTCTGCCCCGGTTCCCGATGCAGAGCTCCTAAAGCATTGTACCGCAACTTCCTGAGTGGCCGGAGGGATAGGAGAGGCTGACACAGAGCTGCTAAGTTCTCTGGGATTTCCTGGGTGCTGGGAGCGTCTTTTGTTGTAATGAGGTGACTCTTGGTGGGCTCCAGGATAAAAGCTGGTCCCCAGAAAGACCAAGCTGGAAACTTTCAGCCTCACCCCTCACCCTCAGGGAGAGGAGAGGGGTTGGAGACTGAATTAATAATCAATTACGCCTACATGACGAAGCCTCCATAAAAATCCCCAACTAGGGATTTAGAGAGCTTTCCACATGGCACACCCCAGCTCCGTGGGGACAGAAGCTCCTGTGCTTGGGAACCTTCTGGACCTCATGCTGGGTACCTCTGCATCCGTATTCTTCATACCATTCTTTTTCTTTTCTTTTTTTTTTGGAGACAGTCTCGCTCTGTCACCCAGGCTAGAGTGCAGTGGTACAATCACAGCTCACTGCAGCCTCAAACTCCTGGGCTCAGGCAATCCTCCCACCTCGGCCTCCCAGAATGCTAGGATTATAGGCATGAGCCACTGCACTGGGCCAACAAGGCACCCTTGTAGTAGCTTTGTCTGAAGTTCCTCAGGCCTGTTCCCTGGGGTCACTTCTTAGGTCAGTTACTGGCACAGACGGCCTTATCTCAGGCTCTGCTCTCAGGTCTAGCCCAGGATAAGACAAGGGCTCAGGGGCCCTAGAAAGCAGCCTTGGGGAGCTACTGCCTGTGGATGGATGGTGCCAAGGACTCTGTTGCTGGTGGTACGGAGGGTGGTGAGAACACCTAGCACGTCAGAGCTTCACAGCTACAAAGACCTTCCTGTGCGGTAGAGAAGGAGGTACCCAGGGCAATGAAGCACTAGGTGCTGCGGTGGTTCTAGCATTCGAAAGTGTTGGGGCAACCGTAATTATGTGGCTGGTGGAGGTGGTTGGCTTCTGTCAACTGCGTTAGAAGCTTTGCAAGGAGAAGATGAGAGGCCACCAATGCAGGGCAAGCTGGGAAACCCTGAGGGCCTTCACCCGCCTCTCCCACAGCCAACGGGCGAGCGTGCTGCAAACCGGCCCAGGATTTGATCAAAGGGGTGGTGCGGCTCGAGAGGAGACGGGACGCACATCTAGCACTTCTCTGCCAGCCGCGAGCGGGGACAGGGACGGGGTGGGCCTTGGCATGTGGGCATTGGAGACCTCGAGTCCCCTCGCTGGGAAGCATTGTCCCCTTATTAGAAGGCCTCACGTGGGGCTGATGCTCCACCATATTTTTTTTATTATTGTGGTAAAATATACATAAAATTTACTATTTTAAGCAATTTTAGGTGTGTAATTCAGGGGCATTAAATTCATTCATACGGTTGTGCGACCATCACCACCATCATCTCCAGCACTGTTTCATCTCCCCAAACTGAAACTCTGTCCCCATTAGACAGTGACTCCCCATTGCCCCCCGTGCCCGGAAACACCATTGTATTTGCTTCACGATATTTTCTTGTTTTCTTTAAGATCCATCCCCGTCTCCCCTGCAGATCAGCGAGCAGGGTTGGGTCTCAGCAGGGCTGAGTGGGGAAGCAGAGTCCCTGCTGTGGGAGGCTGTCACTTATCCAGCGGGGGGCACCGAGGCCCACCAGTGCATTCTGCCGGGGGCCAGGGGAGCACCCGGGGGCGGGCGTGGGAATGCCGGCTGGAGAGCACAGAGTGGGAGACGTAGCAGGACATCGGGGCTTAGTGTCATATCAAGGACACCAGGACCTGGTCCTAAATAAGCGGCTGGGGTGTCCCCTTGAAGCTTGGACCCAGCTGAGGTACAGCTGAGCCGTCCAACATAGAAGCGACAGTGAGTCGGAAGCAATGCTACTTTCTGGGTGAAACAGGGCTAGTGGCACATGTGAAAGTGATAAGATTTGGGATCTGCTGAGTTAAATAAAATATATTATTCTGATTCATCGCACCTGTTTCTTTTCAGTTTTTATTGTGGCTGCTAGAAAAAGTCAACAGTGCCTCTGTGGCCCACGTTCTGTTGCTATCGGACAGCGCGGGCCTACGGGAAAGAGAACGGAGCCGCCAGACCCGGCTGAGGCAGATGTGGAGGAAGGAGCGAGAAGGCCCAGAGGGGGTGGCGCGTTAGCACGAGTTCACTGCGGGCGACCAGGACACCCACCAGCTCACCGTGTCCTTCGGGAGGGCCCAGAGGACACTGCTTTCACTAAAGCAATTCACAGGCCTTGGTGTGGGGCACGGGTCTTGGTGAACCTGCCGTCCTGTCAGCCAGAGTTGGTGGTGGAAGACGTTACCCTGCACCCGGGCCCTGGCGTCAGTGGGAATGACAGGACTCCGCCACAGCAGAGGTGAGGTGGTGGCCCTGACGCGTGGGAGGCAGGGTTAATGTCATTGCCACAAGAGGTGACAAGGCCAGAGTGGCCGGGATCGAGGATGAGACCCAGGCGTTCCTGAGAGTGAGACAGACAGGCAACGACAACAGTGTTTATATAAGCAAAAAAGCCCCAAAGCAAATGAACGGAAGGCTGGTATCAGCACCGCAGTGGAAAATCATGAATTGTTTCCAGCTCCAAACCACTTCTCAGACCCACTAAATGATCCCCTTGAGAAAGGACCCTGCAAAACGGCAAGTATATACAATGACTATTCCCTCAATCTTTCCCTGAGGTTCCTCCGGCACCGTAGCAGGGAGGCCGTGCACTGGGGAAAGGAGACCACCGCTCATCCAGGGCCGTTCAGGGGCTGTCAGATACGGGGTCTGAGCTGATACTGACACCCGCCAGGGGACCCCCAGTGCGTGCTATGGTCGGGTGCACAGACGCCAGCTGACAGTGAAGGACAGGTTGTAGCCATCTCATGTTGGGTCCAATAACCTGCAGAGCCACCTTCTGGTCATTGCCCCAGTTCCTGATGCACAATTAGGATGAGTAGGATGGATATACAACTGGCAGAACCCTCACCTGGGCTTCCTGGCATGTGGACTGGGCTGCTTTTACAGCAGGGGCCAAGCCCTTGAACCTGCTCCCTCTGCCCCCAGCCAGGAAGGTGCAGCAGGACCAATGCTGCATTCCGAGTAGACTGGAGACAGTGCTGCCTTCAAAGACTTGGAAAACACCGGGATAGCCGTGGTCTCTACCACGCCTCTTCCCAATTCACCAGTATGGTCACTGCGAACATCAGATGGGTCCTGGCGGGGGACTGGGGACCTCTGTCAACCCGGCCATCTGTAGATCCAATTGTAGCTGCTGCGCCAGATGCGCCAACACAACCCCTGGCACTCGGTGCACAGCTATGGATCTGGCAAATGTGTCCTTTTCAAGTCCCATTGGAAGAAAATATTAAAAGCAGTTTGGAGTCACATGGAAAGCAGAGTGGTACACATTCATGGTTTAGTCCCAGCTCTCTCCTGCCCTTGGTCACAATGCAGGGACTCAGAGCCTGTAGGGTTCAAGGTCTGGGTCGTCCCGGCCACCTAGACCATGAAGTGCTGGCGGAGGGTGAAGGAGATCTGGAACGGAGGGTGGTGGGAGGGAGATGAGGAGTGTAAGGACCGGAAGACCTGTTGCAGCAGCTTGTCATTAACCCTCCCATGTTAGGCCTTTTGGAGAGATTGTGACTAGCACCACCTGGAATACTCAGTGTTAGGTTCAACTTCATGGAGGGCGGGGGGAGGTCTGAGTGGCTGGGGGTTGGGTGGGGGTTTAGATCAGCCTGCTCTTGCTCTCACTCTAATTCCAGCCACGGCTGTGGAAACAGTTCCGTGTGGGCTGCACAATGGTAGAATCGTGCACAGGCATAAAATGCATCTTTTGTTTTCTGCCTGGCTCTGACACTGTGATGAGGGGACCAGCCCTCTTGGTATGTACATCTTCTTAGGGTAACCCTGAACTAATAGGGCGTGGGAACCAACGGATAAATGCTTCTCCCTGTCGATCCCCCAGAAACAATTCTGAGAGGCATTCTGGACCTCAAGACGTCGGAAGGTCTTAACAGAATCAAACCCAGTTACTTCTATGGTCACTAAGTTGACAGCCTGTCCCCATCCCTGCTCTGGCTTTTTCTCCTTCCCTGGGTTCAGCCCCCGCATAAACCCCCTGCACCCGTGTCCTTGTCTCAGGCCTGCCTTCCTTCCTCCCTCTCTCTCTCCCTCCCTCTCCCCCTTTCTTTTAAGACAGGACCTCGCTCTGTCACCCAGACTAGAGTGCAGTGGTGCGATCATAGCTCACAGCAACCTCAAACTCCTGTGCTCAAGTGACCCTCCTGCCTCAGCCTCCCAAGTAGCTGGGACTATAGGCACGCGCCACCATGCCTGGCTAATTTTGTTTTTTTATTTTTTGTAGAGACGGGGTCTCACTATGTTGCTCAGGCTGGTCTCAAACTCCTGGCCTCAAGTGATCCTCCCTCCTCAGCCTCCCAAAGTGCTGGGACTGCAGGTGTGAGCCACTTTGCCTGGCTCAGGCTCTGCTTTAGAAGGGAGCTCAGGTTAAGACAGATGACAAAGCCAATAGTGGCCCAGTCAGCACGTTTATGCTGTTAAAGGCTTAAAGCTTTCTAAGAGTAGCAGCCAACTGTCATGTCTGGAACTAGGCACTGTCCTGTTTTGAACAGCTGGGCTTTTGTGAGTTCTTCTCATGTGCCTTGTCCTGTGCTAAGCCCTTTATATTCGTTACCTGAGTTTGTTCTCACAGTAGCTCCATGATGTGAGTATTATTTTCTTCCCCCCACCCCTCTACCTCTCTCCCCGCATCTTACAAATGAGGACACTGAAGCCCAGAGAGGTTAGGTAATTTGTCCGGAGTCACACAGTTAGCACACGACTGAGCCTAAATTTGGGTCTGACTCCGGAGCCCCCACACCCTTAGCCTCTGTAATATATCAATTTCCCCAAATAAAAATAGCAACAGAGAAAGGGGGACTTACGCTAATGATGCTGCCTTATGGCAGCAGAATCCACAAATCCATCTGGGCCCGGGTATGCAATGTCCCTTCCGACCCCTAACAGGCATTCCCAACAGCTGCCGCTGTTCTTTGCTACGATTTAATCCCAGTCCAACCAGTTACCAAGTGGGTGACCTTGTAAAATGACATCTGAGTCTAAGTTTCCTTAACTGTAAAAACAAATTAATAACATTGGCCTTGTAGGATGTTACCATCGAGTTAACGTCTAATTAATGATAGCTATGAATTTTCTAGTCAGAGATTCATCATTAGGAACAATTAGGACTGAGTTTCAGGCAACCCCAAAGAGAACAGAGCAGAAATGCTTGGGTCGAGTTGTTTTGTTTGTCTGGAACCCTAGAAACGCCTCTGGATATTTATCGCACTTTACTTTCAACACCTAGAATGAGAGATTCGAACCAGAAATTGTTCTGTCCCCTGAAGTGAGTTGAATTGTGGCGCCCCCAAAACGTAAGTCCACACCCTAACTCCTGGAGCCTGTGAACATGATCTCATTTGGGAAAAGGATCTTTGCAGACGTAATTACATGAAGGATCTTGAGATGAGATCATCCTGGATTATCCGATCGGCCCCTAAATCCAGTGACGAGCATCCTCGTGAGAGACAGACCGCAGGAGAAGAGGGGGAGGCCGCGTGAAGGCCACGCAGGTTGCAGAGAAGCAGCCACAGGCCAAGGAACGCTGGAGCCACCAGAAGAGGCTCCGCTGGAGTCTTCAGAGGGAGCACGGCCCTGTGACACTTTGACTTTGGACTTCTGGCCTCCAGAACTAGGAGAAAACAAATTCCTGTTGTTCGGGGCCACGAGTGTGTGGCAATTTGTCAGAGCAGCCCTAGGAAACGAATACGTTCTCCCTCCCTCCAATGCAACTCTGGGCAGTTCTCTCCATGGACGCTGTTTGGGAAACGCGTCACAGAAAGGCGCATTTCTGGTGTGAGCTAAATCTTGAGGACCGAGAAGGACCCTCAGAATCAATATCTGTATGTTGGCAGCCTTGCCAAGTCCGAGAGCAAATGGGAACAGCAGTGGATGCAAAAGGTTCGCTTGAGTCATCTCGCTTTCCTCTTTGGTGACGGCAGGCGCTGCCGTCTTCAGACACATTTCCAAGGTCATCTATTTTTGATTTAGAATTTAGACATGGATTTTGCTTTTGAACCCATGGTGGGCCCGGGGACAAGGAAACCTGAAAAGTGGTCATTGTAATACCTCCAGGACATGCTTATGAAGAGCCCAGTGGTCTAACAATTATTATTTTTAAAATGGTGAGGGAATGGGGAGGATGGTCCATACCTAAATATAGCAAAAGCAACTCAAAGCCATTACCCATGGGGGCCACCTGCTCAAACTGCTGTCTGCTGACAGCACTGGCTGTACCCAAATGGGCCAAAGGAAAAGTGTCTAAACATGAAAAATAGGAATTCACTTTATGTAACCAGATTAGACATTTTTTTAAGTGTCAAGAAGATTTTTTTTCTTTATGTAAATCAGCTTCATAAAAAGCATCTTACCCTGAGATGTAGTTTATTTCTTTACATTTCAGATGACAAGTTCAGAATAGACATATCCAGGTTTATAATCATTACAGGGTTCTGAAATATAAAAGGGAAGATAATTCAGTAAACTTGAGATACGTGTCCAGAGAGACTCTTTTAAAAATCCTATTCCTATAGCTAGGTGCCCTGACAGAACCAAGTATTTACTGATTTTCCCTGGACTATATTAAATCATTTATTCTTGAAAATGTCTGAGCCAGGTGCAGTGGCTCACACCTGTAATCCCAACACTTTGGGAGGCCGAGGCGGGAGGATCACTGGAGGCCAGGAGTTTGAGACCAGCCTGGGCAACATAGCAAGACCCATCTCTACAAAAAATAAAAAAATTAGCTGGGCATGGTGGTGGC
>RJWJ010014579.1:0-20153 GCA_004363605.1 Indri indri | reverse complement strand
ATAATGTATCTCCTGGGCATCTCCGGCCCCTGCGCAAGAGAAAGGGAACAGGAGTTATTGGGCCAACTACCTGAATCTGCGACCGCACGAGGGCAGTGCCACCGAGCCTCCGGACTCTGCAGGGAGTACTTACCGTCTTGCGCTGTGGAAACACACTGCCTGGATTCCACGTCTGGCACAGATGCCTCATCTGTAAAGTGGGAATGACACAAATCGGGAGTCAGCGGTGTGTTAGGGCAGGTAAACGGCTTAGCACCACGCCCGGGACGTGGCTGGCACTCAGTGTTTGCCGGGACTGTTCCCACTGTCAGCCAAGGCCCTGGGTCTCGTTTACGGTAAAGCAGCGTGCGATGCCTGCTTTGAGACGTAATCCTGAAAGACTTTGGATTGCAGCAGGGATCATTCCAAACTGATGTTTAAAAATCACCAAGATATGTCGTTAAGTGAAAAAATCAAGGTGCAGAAGGGGACACCTGTGAGATGCTACCACTGTGACCGTTTGTTCAGCAGATGCACACAATATCTGGGGAAGGATTTAAAAAACTGGTGGTTCCCTGGAAAGGCCCCAGCAGTGGGAGGGAGACACTGAACCCTACTCCTTTGTTCAGTTTTTACCGATGTGTCTGCACCACCTTAAAAAATAAAAAAGACAAAAACCTAAAACTAACTAAAATACCCAACGAAGTTCTCTTACCTGCTGGATCGTTACTGATGTTTGCGTATATTCCAACTTCTCCACAGTCCTTGGGCACATTATCTCTCATAGCTTTTCCTACATAAATTGGTACAGAATCATTAAATTAAACCAATTCAGTGACATTTTCTTCGTCTCTTCTGCCACGGAGCAGAATTCCCCCAGAGCTCTGAAAGAAAGAGTGACTTGCTCCCATAGGGCCCCAGCTGTTGTCTAATGAAGGAAAACCAGGGACCCAACAAGGAGGCTGAGGCACCCACTTCTCCAGGCCAGGGGCCGGCCCAGCTTGTTTTCCCAGCCTCGTGGGGAACATGCTTTGCCTATCAGATTATGCCGGAAATGGCCACATTTTCTTTCCTTCCCTGAAGAGAACAGTCTGTAAGAAGCTTTGGAATATCTTCAAGCGATAGTAAATAACCCAGTTGGATTCTATTTTAGCTCTGGCCAGTAATCAAGAATATTAATGCCACTTTTGCAAGACCTGGGCTTTTTGTAGGAAGGGGAGAGATGTTTTTCCGATGTATGAGATGTGTAAGTTGTGACATCTATGTTCAAGTGTTGTGTCAACTGAGTCCATGACTTCACTGAGTTATGACTCTCTAGAGATGGAGGGAAGCACAGGGGCCTGGTATTTATGATTATTTAGTCCTCTTGCCAGTTCTGACAGCCGCTCCATGATCCCATTACACGGGTCAGAACGCTGAGGCTCAGAGAGGCAAAGGAGCCTGCCCAACACCCCCCGGCTCGCTGCTGGGTGCCAGTGCCGAGACACAAACTGTCTTTTGTGCAGATCTTAATGTTCCTCCACACTTGTGTGCCACTTTGAAATCTTAACCAGAGGTGGTCATGAGACAGGAAGAGTGAAAAGCGGTAACAGGTTTCTAAGGATGTTGAGTTTTTTGCCGGATGTGGCACTTAAGGTGGGGAGGAAAGGAACGATGCTCGTGTTTGCCTTCATGCGATGAGCTTCCTCTAAGAAGCAGATCCAGTGAGGACGCTGAATAACATAGGCCGGGCTCTTGCCCTCGAGGAGCCTGTAGGCAGGACCAGCTACGCCACGTGCAGGGCCCAGCGCAAGAGGAATGCTTGCTCACAAGCCTTAAACTTGTTTCAGAACACAAGTTCTTAAAGCTATGACCAAGTACGTCTTCCACAAGGAGTCATACATGGAAGAGAAAAGGGCCTCTCATTAAAATATATTAATATTTGTACACCTATGTTTATAGCATGTGCAATAGCCAAAAAGTGGAAGCACCGCAGTGTCGGGGAGGGATGAATGGATAAACAAAGTGTGGTCTCTCCATACCATGGGATCTTCTTCAGCCTTAAAAAGAAAGGAAATTCTTTTTTTTTTTTTTTTTTTTTTGAGATGGAGTCCTGCTCTGTCACCTGGGCTAGAGTGCTGTGGCGTCAGCCTAGCTCACTGCAACCTCCAACTCCTGGGCTCAAGCGATCCTCCTGCCTCTGCCTCCCAAGTAGCTGGGACTACAGGTACGCGCCACCATGCTCAGCTAATTTTTTCTATTTTTAGTAGAGACAGGGTCTGCTCTTGTTCAGCTGGTCTTGAACTCCTGACCTCAAGCAATCCTCCTGCCTCAGCCTCCCAGAGTGCTAGGATTACAGGCATGAGCCACCTCACCCAGACAGGAAGGAAATTCGGGTACATGCTACAACATAGATGAACCTTGAGGACATTAAGTGAAATAAGCCGGTCACAAAAGGACAAATACTATATGATTCCACTTACACGAGGTACTTAGAGTAGTTAAATTCAGAGACAGAAAGTAAAACGCTAGTTTCCAGAGGCTGGAGGGAGAGGGAATGGGGAGTTAGTGTTTATGGGTGCAGTTTCAGTTTGGAAAGATGAAAAAAGTTCTCGCTATGATGGCGTTGATGGCTGCACAACAATGTGAACGTACTTAATGCCCCTGAACTGTGCACTTAACCATGGTTAAAATGGTAAATTTTCTGTTATGTATATTTTACTGCCATTAAAAAATAATTTGAAGAAGAGTCCAAAAAAATTATTAATAATTTTTAGATGGTGACAGCAGAGCATTAAACCAAACGTGGAGCCCTCCTTGGCATGGGGCACTGTGTGACTGCCCAGCTTGCGAGCCCATGAAGCTGTCTCTGCCACAATCTAATTCAGAAAAGGCTTTCACTGGAGAAATGAGAGCTATAACTACGTGTGAACCACTCAGGAAGTCTATTTTGTTTAGCCTTCCCTTTCTCATCTTTTCTTCCTATTTTCCCCACTCCATTTCCGATCCATCTTTTCCCCTCCTCCTCACCCTCTGCCCTGCTCTCTGTATCCAAAACCCATGGGAAAGCAATGGCAAAGTGCCTAGAGAACTTACTTGCTTTGTATTTTGGTAGTATCCAAAAAGCCAGAATTAGGACTGTCACCGTTAGCATCAGTAATAGCCCCGGAAGCAGTAGCTGCAGGCAGAAAGGACAGCCGCCTCCGCCTGGAAGAAGACAGCATTCACCGGTGACCCCAGCACTTTCTTTCCCAATGACATTGAGCTGGTAGATGTCCTAGAAAGGACAATCACAGCTGTCTCCCAAGGTAACCAACATACTACGCATCCAGATTCCCAAACTGCTATAGACATCCGCTCATGAGACTTAGTCAATGAAGTTCTCGTAGTCATGACCAAGCGCGTCTTCCACTGGGTCATACAAGGAAGACGAAAGCAGCACGGCATTTAACAGGTGATGACTGGCAACGGTGCTAGGGTCATAAGCATCAGAAAGGCCGGAGCGTCTATTGGGCAGAGCCCTTAGCCATGCTGGCATGACTGTGTCACCGAAACAGCCACCATTTATTATTAGCTACATGCCAGACACTGTGTTGGGCACTTTGCACGTGTTGCCTTATTTATCTCATTGGTACTCCCTTTTTATAGATGAGGAGAGTAAGACTCAGAGAGGTTAAGTGATTTTCCCAAGATCACACAGCCAGTAAATGGAACGGCTGTGATTCGTAGCCAAATGTTTGGCTGCCTCACTTGTTTAGAGCTCATTGAACACCAGTGTGGGGGCTCTGTTCTTCCAAAGATGTGGCTTGGTGAAGTGTTCAATGTCCAAGCAGGCCTTCTGCCTTTGCTAACCTAGTTTTTCTTCTATCCTTCTCCTACCTTGACAAATGCACCTTCATAGGGATCTGGAAGGTCAGGTTTGAATCTAGAGTTCTCAGACTCTCCAGAGTTCTGCACCAGAACATGGCAGCATGGGGAGAGCCCACCGCAGTCCTGGCCTGCCCTCTTCCCGCTGGCACCTAAGGGGCCTTGCATGCACGTGGGCCCCCAGCCTGCATGTCCAAACACTGTCCTTACCGCACCCCCAACGGCTCCCTTGGCTCGGGTCCAGGGAAGCTCACACCCTCGCTGTGGACCACCCGTGAAAAAACCAGCTGGGGAAGAGACTTGTGTGCAGCCTGGAAGTGGGTTCTGATCTGATTGGGCAGGGAATTAGGGTCCAGGTCCCCAGTGTGTGGGAGAGAAAAGTAGGCATATAGGGTCCAAGTGGGCACATCCCCATGGCTCCCTGGACCCCTCAGCCTACGGGGAGATGCATAGCCCAGAGGCACCAGAGCAGAGCCCTTCCCACCCCACGGTGGGTCAGGGGCCCCGCTCGCCCTGAGCCAATGATCACCAAACCTTAGCAGTGGGGCAATAAACAGCCAAGCAGAGGGCACAGGTGTGAGAAGTCAATAAAAAATTTACGAAAAAGCAAAGAAAACCGAACAACTTGCATTTCTCCAGGAGAGATGCAAATTTAGGTACAGCTGCTTAGAACCCAGGTAGTAGAAGGGCAGGGCAGGAAGCAGGGTCAGGGCAGAAAGTCTCACCACAAGCCCCTTCCTGACCCACCTTCTAGGCTTTTCTATGGTTCCTTTACGGCAGAAAGCAACCCCATTAGAGTTCGTGTGGACCCTGCCAGAGGAACCCTGGAACTGGAAACAGGTGGCCAAAGTGGGAAACCGTGGGCAGAGGAGCAGCCGCAGTTTCTCAAGCAAGTCCAGACCCTGTTGAAAGAGCTCAGGTCGCCCTTACCTGTCGCGGTCACGGTGACAGGCTGGCTGTACTTTGCGTGGCTGCGCAGACTGTTTCTGGCTTCACACCGATACTCCTCTTCTCCACTGTTCTTCCTGGTGAAGTTAAATTCGGCAGGCTCCCTTCTGTTCTTGGAAATAGCTGGTGATATGGTGACGTTTTTTTCAAAGAAAGTGTAACTGATGGGCAGCGAGCCATTGGCTGAGAGGCAGTGCAGTGTTACGCGTCGCTCTGTTTCTGTTTGAGTGACTGCGACGCTCAGCACTGGGGCGGTCACCGGGTCTGCAAGGATGAAGGTGCGTGTGAGAGGGGTACGCAGATTGGGTTCACTTGCTCAGGCCACAGATGGAAACGAACCCCTGCTCTGTTCCAGGTGGTGGACACAAAGACTAATGACCCTCTTCCTTAGGAGTCGAGAGGCCGCAAGCCAGCAGGAAGGCGAAGGGGCGTGTGACTAACGCCATGCCGCGCGTGCCACGAGCCGAGTGCTGAGAAAGCCAGAGAGTGGGGGGTGTCTCTGTGCTTTGAAGACTTGGGGTGCAAGCTTGCCTTTCATAGAATTCACAATCTGTCGTTGCTAGTAAGGAATATAATTTTGTCAATGATCCGGTTTCATGTATGAAGTTGAGAGGTGCTTTTGTTCTCAATCCTTACAAGGTTACAACGGTTTTTAAAATTTATTTATTTATAAATTTTTTTTAGAGACATGGTCTTGCTATGATGCCCAGGCTGGACTCAAACTCTTGGCCTCAAGCGATCCTCCTGCCTCAGCTTCCTGAGTAGCTGGGACTACAGGTATGCACCATTATGTCTGGCTCTGAGAATTTTGTCTTTTTTAAAAGAAATCCCACAATATCATTTTCTCTAACTGTATTTTCATTTATAGAATTCAGCTGTGTAGTTATCTTTCACATCCTCCACAAAGCAGGAAGTAACCCTGCTTAAATAGATGCAAGTGAAACTCCTAACAGGAAATGTGTAGGACTGGTTGTCAAGCCAGACCCCATTTTGTGGGAGAACCCAGCTACATGGTTTTTTTGTTTGTTTTGTTTTTTTGAGACAGAGTCTCACTCTGTTGCCCGGGCTAGAGTGCCGTGGCGTCAGCCTAGCTCATGGCAACATCAAACTCCTGGGCTCAAGCGATCCTCCTGCCTCAGCCTCCCAAGTAGCTGGGACTACAGGCATGTGCCACCATGCCCGGCTAATTTTTTCTATTTTTAGTAGAGACAAGGTGTTGCTCTTGCTCAGGCTGCAGCTATGTGTTTTATTATATAATTCATGAATGAAACAGTATTGCAGGAAAGGAAGAATAGTTGTTGAGTATCTCTCATGTACCAGGCATGCTACTCACAGTATCTCATTTGGCCATCAAGTCCTGCCAGGTAGACAGTATCATGCCCATTCTACAGATAAACCAACTGTGCTTCAGAGAGGTTAAGAAACTTTCCCAACATCATGCAGCTAGTAAATGGCAGAGTCAGGACCGACTCCAGAGTCCATACTTTTTTTTTTTTAACAATATCAATTTGATACAGAAACAATAAAACATAGGACCAAAGTATAAGTAAAATCAAAGAAAATAATTTAGAATCTCCTTGCTCTGTCTCTCCCCTAAGCAGAAATCCCTGTGATAATATCAACAGAATGGCACCTAGGGATGGTGGCTTCGCAGGGCAACTTAGTTTGGGAATAGCACCAATAGGACATCCTTCCTGTGGAACTGAAATCTACCTCCTGTAATTTGCAGGAAGGAGGAGTTGAAACATTCATGAGAAAGCAAACAGCATGGACTCCTCTCTGAGATGGGATGATTCGAATGGGACCAAGGATTGATATGTAATATCCAAAGTGGCTGGAACAATGTAGCCTTCCCTGAGAGTTTGTATTCATAGGAGGGCTGGTAAAGGGAATCACAGAGTCACAGTGATCTGAGGACAGGAGTCGCAGTGAGTTGCAACTCTTGGGCCCAATATAAGCCAGTTATATTTTAGAAACTTCAAGGAGTCCTTTAAGCTCATTCATCTGCCACCCTCCTTGTTACTCCTTTCCTAAATCCTCCAGGCAGAAGTGCTCCCTCTTCCTCTGCCCTTCCTCCTCCTCCTCCTC
Source organism: Indri indri (assembly GCA_004363605.1). NCBI lineage: Eukaryota > Metazoa > Chordata > Mammalia > Primates > Indriidae > Indri > Indri indri. Next base: position 13,292 of record RJWJ010014579.1, on the reverse strand, counting down.
TCCCCCCACCCACCTGGTTCCATCTCCGAGCTACTTTTACTACCTTTTATTACATGATCCACTGGGATGTCTCATGGTCACCTCTCACATAACCTGTTTGAAACGGAGCTCTAGTTAATCTGCTAGTTAAAGAATCAATCAATAGGTAGACCGAGAAACGTTTAAAAATCCTATTCTTGGCCAGGCACGGTGGCTCACACCTGTAATCCCAGCACTTTGGAGGGCCGAGGCGGGAGGATCGCTTGAGCCCAAGAGTTCGAGACCAGCCTGAGCCCTGAGCAAGAGCGAGACCCTGTCTCTACAAAAAATGAAAACTTAGCCGGGTGTGGCGGCGTGTGCCTATAATCCCAGCTACTAGGGAGGCTGAGGCAGGAGGATCACTTGAGCCCAGGAGTTTGAGGTTGCTGTGAGCTAGGCTGATGCCACGGCACTCTAGCCCGGGCAACAGGGTGAGGCTGTCTCTTAAAAAAAAAAGATAAAATCCCAGAAGCACAATTGCTTACACAGAGTAGGCACTCAATAGCACCTACTGCTCTGACTTAACTGAAAATGACACATTTTTATAATCTATCAAGGCAGTTCTACAGGACAGTGTAATTATTCTAACAAATTGCAGGGAAGTTGTGCTTAGAAACATATGCATTGGAGGACCGACTGCCCAGGGCAGCGGGAGGCTGACCGCTAGAGAGTATTCTCAGCTGAGTTGCTGCCCTCACCTTATCCACCACGTCGCAGAACCACATGTGCAGGGACTTTCCTCTTCTTCTTTACATCCCTTTTACAATTATGCTTTCTACTCAGTTTATGTCCAAAGATCGCTGGTTCTAACCTGGAGTCCATAGCATTCTCTAAAACCTTACACAACAATTGCATCTGTAGTCTTATGCATATTTCTGCAGGAAAAGCATCCATCGCTATCATTAGATTATTAAGACAGTTGTAACCTAAAAAGCTAAGAATCATTGACCTACAGCAGTGTCATCCAATAGAACTTTCTGTGATGATGGAAATGGACTATGTCCATGTCATCCATTATGGCAGCCACCAGCCACCTGTGGCTATTGAGCACTTGAAATGTAACTAATGAGACTGTGGAACTAAAAATTTTAATTTCATTTAATTTTAATTAATTTGAATTTAAACTGAAATAGCCCCATGTGGCTAGTGGCTACCGTACTGAGTAACACAGGCCTAGAGAATTACTCAGGGTTGATCGGGAAGTCAGGGTCCCTGAGTTTAGAAGACTCCAGGTATAACATACATGTATTACCTGGAAGCCCTTCCTCCTCCCCTAGGAGCCCATTATCAAGGTCATCTTCACAGAAGAGGCCATTCATGCTAGATTATAAGATGTTTAGGATGGGAAGATGGGAGAGAAATACATAGGAGTGAGAAGATGTGATCTGGCAGGAAGGATGCCGGCTGCCCGGGAACCGGATGCAGGGGAAAGAGGTGAGGAGGGCCTGGGGCTTCAGAGACCCACGCCACAGGGCCCAGCACTGATTCCAAGACTTCTTACTTGAATCTTCAGGAAAAAAAAGTGATTTTCACCCCCACAATGGGAATCATGGAATAAAGGTTCTAGAAAAGATCTCAACAATCTTTTCTAAAGATTTTTCAAAAGTCTGACATATCAGACTTTTGCCTGAGGCTATAAGACTATTATCCGAAAATGAAATGGAATTATTAAGAATAAAGAGCTCAGTGACATAGGCTCCGGGCTCTTGAGTAAGTTTTCACAAGAGACATGGAGAGCCCTTCATAGAAGAGGAAAGAATCCCACAAACTGCGGGGCCTCCACTTACCAACAACAGTGAAGTTGAACTCACGACTGTATTTCCAGCATTGTAAAACCTCAGCTTTGCATTTGTAGGGGCCCGAGTCAGGGACTTCTGAGATGTTGAGGTTAAAAATCACGGGTTCGCCTGTTCCATTCTGGGTTCCCATGTATTTACCATGCCGAAACAACGAATAGGTGATCTGCAGTGATTTGTTCTCATTGGAACAAAACAGAGACACATTTTGACCCTTCATGACCACATTAGTTTCTGAGTACAACCTTGGAGAAGGGAATTCTGGAAAATAAAACGACACAAGAAAAGGTCCTTGTTAAAATCCTTTGATAATAACTTAGTGGTTGTCTAGCCATATTTTTATGGGGCCAGGTGGTAGGGACACTCTGTTCCTGGTGAGCTATCCTAAGGGAGGCATTTCCTGCCTGCACAGCCAGACTGACAGGCGTGTAAGGAGCCTCCGGGCCTGCAGCAGCTCAGCATGACTGAGGAGTGGACTTGACCACTCTTCTGTGCTTGCCACCTCTCTTGCCGGTGAGAGCGTGAAGTAGCCTCTGTTAAGATTAGCTATGCTGGCCGGGCGCAGTAGCTCATGCCTATGATCCTAGCACTCTGGGAGGCTGAAGCGGGAGGATCATTTGAGCTCAGGAGTTCGAGACCAGCCTGAGCAAGAGCGAGACCCTGTCTTAAAAAAAAAAAAAAAAAAAAAAAAAGAAGAACTTTTTATACTGTAACAACAACAACCTTGGCTAGCCTGTGTCTACAGCTTAGTATATGCCAGCCACTGTGCCAAAGAACAGGGATCGTCTCATTCAGGCCTCGTGGCAACCCTCCTAGGTGGGTGCATTGATTATCTTACTTAACACATGAAAGAAATTAAGCTGAAAAGTGGTCATGTCACATGTTTAAGCTGCCCGCTGCTAGGCAGCAGAGCCAGGTTTAGGACCCAGGTGGTCTAACGCTAGGCGAGGCTGTCTCCTGATATATATTTCTAGTGTTGCTTGAATTATTTTACAGTAACTATGTGTTGGTTTTCCAGTTAAAACACAATAACAACAAAACAACAACAAAGTTAAAAATTTTTCATTGTAAAAACAATCTTAATATTTTGTTACTGAGTCTCCCAAAAAAGGCTCTAGCTGCCTCCCTAAAATCATTTTATTTTAAATGGTAGGTAATGGAACAGACTTTGCTCTTTGGTTGTTCATCTAGAAGCATAGAGAAACTTATTAATGCATGCTCAGGTTTAAAGTGGGCCATCTCGGCTGGGCACAGTGGCTCACGCCTGTAATCCTAGCACTCCAGGAGGCTGAGCCGGGAGGATTGTTTGAGGTCAGGAGTTTGAGACTAGCCTGAGCAAGAGTGAGACCCCGTCTCTACTAAAAATAGAAAAATTAGCCAAGCAACTAAAAACAGAAACAAAAAATTAGCTGGGTGTGGTGGCAAGCGTGGTGGCAAGCTGTAGTCCCAGCTACTCGGAAGGCTGAGGCAGGAGGATCACTTGAGCCCGGGGGTTTGAGGTTGCTGTGAGCTAGGCTGACACCAGGGCACTCTAGCCTGGGCAACAGAGTGAGACTCTGTCTCAAAAAAATAAAGAAAAATAATAAATAAATAAGTAAGCAAGTAAGTAAGACCGTCTCGCCACTTCAGCAAACAGTTTTAGTAAGAGAGACATAAATGAAACTCACCATCTGTTTTCATCGTCCCACAGTCCAGTACGGCATTTTGAGCTGAAGGAGAGAAAAGGAACACGAGAAAGCTCACTTTCCACATGACATTTGGGTTTGAAGAGTCAAGCCTCAGAATGACAAGCAGGGCTCATATGTGACAGAAGCAAACGTGCCCCAGAAGAGCAGCGTGTTCAGGTGGCTCCGCATTCTCCGAGCGAAGTCAGAGAGGAGGGTGAGCAGGCTCGGGGCCGGGCAGTGGTGAGTCACTCAGGGAACTTCCTTTTTTTCTTGACCACATTAAGGAAGTCAGAGGGTCTGGACACATTTTGCACAATTTGACCAGTGGGTTGGACCAACCTCTGTTCCTCCCTGAGTTCTCGCAAGAAGAGAGAGATTTGGTAGGCTGCCCCTAACTCGGGAAGGCTGGGCATTTGGACGGCGGGAGAAAGAGAAAAGTCTGTTACGTTGTGTCTGTGTCAACCCGCCTGGTCACCTCTGTCTGCACTCTGTCTACATCCCGAGGAATTTAGTGTAAACTTGGTTTAATCTTTGGAAGAAACGTTGACTGTCTTGAGCAGACGCACACAAACGTGGGCTCAGAAAGGCCTGCTTTTGTTAAATGCTGGTTTCTAGGCCCCATTGCAGACTTACTGGGGTTGAAGCCTGGGACTTTGATATTTTTAACAAGGGCCCTAAGCAACTCTTTGTTTTTTGTTTTTTGTTTTTTTGAGACGGAGTCTCACTCTGTTGCCCTGTTGTCCGGGCTAGCATGCTGTGGTGTCAGCCTAGCTCACAGCAACCTCAAACTCCTGGGCTCAAGTGATCCTCCTGCCTCAGCCTCCCGAGTAGCCAGGACTATAGGCACGTGCCACCACACCTGGCTAATTTTTTGTTTCTATTTTTAGTTGCTTGGCTAATTTTTCTATTTTTAGTAGAGACGGGGTCTTGCTCTTGCTCAGGTTGGTCTCAAACTCCTGAGTTCAAGCAATCCTCCCGCCTTGGCCTCCCCAGAGTGCTAGGATTACAGGGGCTTATTAAGATGGTGAGCACCTCCCCGCCCCCGCCGCCCCCTGCACCAGGAGAATGTGTGCTGGAGGAATGGGTGGAGGAGATGGGGCTGGGAAGACTGAGGTATGAGTTAACTTAGATCAGCCTTTGAAATATAATATGCAGAGCCACTTCCTGATGGAGTGGAGACCACCAGGATAGAAAGGCCAGACCATGGGACTAGGTGGGTGACAGCTGGTCAACCCGTGCAAGAGTCAGCAGGTCCACCAAGACAGGCAGCAGGAAGAGGAATGGACAGAGAGCTGCATTAAGCTGGGACATCCATCTCTGTGGCTTAGGTCCTAAGGCAGAACCAAATCACCCATTACAATTTAGGGTCATCTACACTAACATCCTATTCCTTCCAAGTATGAGAGAAGTCCATTCTCGGCCATCTCCATGAACCCTGAGCACTTACAAAGTTCTGCCACCCAAGCAGGCCCACTGCCCAGCAAGGGTTGGTGGAAACACCTAACATACCAGTGGTTATGCTTTTAAAATACTCTTAATCTTCAGCTGGGCATGGTGGCACATGCCTATAGCCCCAGCTACCCAAGAGGTTGAGGCACGAGGATCACTTGAGCCCAGGAGTTCGAGGCTGCATTGAGCTATGATGACACCACTGCACTCCAGCCCTGGGTAACAGAGCAAGCAAAAATAAAAATAAAATCTCCTTAATCCATTATGGATAGCTACAGAAGTTTGGCTGTAAGGATGTTGATTGAAGCTTATTTAAAAGATTAAAAATAGAGCCAGACGGGGTGGCGCATGCCTGTAGTCCCAGCTACTCTGGAGGCTGAGATGGGAGGATCGCTTGAGCCCAGGGGTTCTGGGTTGTAGTGTGCTATGCCGATTGGGTGTCCATGCTAAGTTCGGCATCAATATGGTGACCTCCCTGGAGCGGGGTACCACCAGGTTGCCTAAGGAGGGGTGAACTGGCCCAGGTCGGAAACGGAGCAGGTCAAAACTCCCGTGCTGATCAGTAATGGGATCGTGCCTGTGAATAGCCACTGCACTCCAGCCTGGGCAACATAGCAAGACCCCGTCTCTAAAAAAAATAAAAAATAAAAAAAAATAAAAGATTAAAAATAGAAAACCACCCTAAATGTTCAATAATAAGGGATGATATTGTGTTGGATGACAAGTTTCACGTCTCCTGCTCCCCCCAACTCACAAAAAGTTCTGACCAATTCTGAAAAGGAATGTTATGATAAGAAATTCAGCCAAGAAAGACAACAAGAAATTTTGAGAAGAGCAGCAAGGACTTTCCTATCTGTATCGCATCTGTTTCACAATAGATACCATGAAAGATGTCAGTTGATTAAACATGATGGTGCTATTTCATGAGTTAGTGAGTAACTGTGGGGGACTTTCTTATCGCAAATTCTTCCTGCTGTTTTATGGTATTTCCTTTTCGTGGAAACAGTTTTTCAGTACTTTATAAAAAGTTTGGATGAGTAAACCCTTGGATACAGGCACAAAATTCCACTTACTTTTTCTTTCCTTTTTGTCTTTCTGTCTGCAGTGTTCTCTTTTTTTGAGACAGAGTCTCACTCCATTGCCTGGGCTAGAGTGCCGTAGCGTCAGCTCACAGCAACCTCAAACTCCTGGGCTCAAGTGATCCTTCTGCCTCAGCCTCCCAAGTAGCTGGGACTACAGGCATGTGCCACCATGCCCAGCTAATTTTTCTATATATTTTTTAGTTGTCCAGCTAATTTCTATTTTTTTAGTAGAGATGGGGTCTCACTCTTGCTCAAGCTGGTCTCGAACGCCTGAGCTCAAACGATCCTCCCACCTCGGCCTCCCAGAGTGCTAGGATTACAGGCGTGAGCCTCCGCGCCCGGCCTCTGCAGTGTTCTTGATCAGCTTCCTGTCACTTTTCAGCTACCACTGCTGGCTAGTTGGGAAAAAACCAGGACAACAATAGGATCATTCCATGTACCCGCTTTTTCATATAGACCCGTGGAAATGGTTTTTCTCTTAGATCCAGTACAAATTGGAGACAAATCTTTGGTAATGAAAAGAAATATTGGCAACTTCTAATTATGGACTGGTATTTTCAGTTCTATTTGGAAGAAAGTGATCATTGAAATGAAATAAAGTGTAACAGATATATGTTCTGTTTTATCTATCATCTATCTATCTATCTATGCCTTTGTCCGGATGGCTGTTCCAATGAAGCACCACTCCAGAGCAGAAAGATACTTTAATCTTAAATGTCCATTTGTGCAACATTGACTTACAGCTACAAAACAAGTGACTTAATTTTACTTTGGAGATAACACTATAATAGGAGCCATCAAATCACATGTTTAACCCAGGATGTGTATTATTTTTTGATACTTGAGCTACGTTATTAGAGTTGCTTCTTAGTATCCATATGAATTTTCACTCCAAAAACTCAAGCTACTAACTCGTCGTAAGTGGAGCACACATAGGACAGCATGGTGGCTGCAAGTGAGCAGGGACATCCGAGTGGCCGCTGCTTGTACTGTGTAAGGAAAAAGAGAGTAACTGCTTTTTAAAAATTGGGTGTTTGCTAATTTATAATTACCATTTTATACTTTTCAACATTTTGAAGAAAGATTTTTTTTAATAGTGTTGTAGAAGAATATTTCATGATGTGGCAAGAGGGTCATAATATAGTCAAGGAAATATAGAAAAGCGGTTATAAACGTTTGTAATAACATGAAACATTGTTTAAAATAAGAAAGTACATAATTTATATGCATAGAAAAAGCTGGAAGGATATTTTCTGAAAATGTTCACAGTAGCCACATCTGGATGGTAGAATCACGGGAGATTTAAAAAAAATTTTTTTTATTTATTTTTTTTCTAGTTGATTCGGCAGATGAGTTGTTATACCCTTCTCAGGAGATTCTGAATTCCATGGCCACCGTTCTGCTGAATTATGGAAGATTTTAATTTTCTTATTCCAGTTTCACTTTGGATTCTTTTTTCTGCATTAATAATCTCCTTATTATGGTGAAGGGGAAAAGAGGGGAATAATTCCCGACCTTGACACTTTTCCTTGGTCCTCAACAGGAGAGGAAGAGCCTCCTCCAAGCTTGGAAGTACGGTTGACGAAGGAGGGCGCAGGGTGGGGATGTTCCCCAGAGGCCCAGGCTCAAAACCACCAAGTTGCTGAGAAGGGTAAAATCACGTTTACCTAGAAGGTAAAAATGAAGTCCCTTCCTGCAAGGCCCCACCTGTGGCCCATACCTGCACTTGGGCAACCCATAAGCTTGCAAACTTCCTTCTTTCCTTCAGCACCTACTTCCTTCTGAGAAAATAACTGTTTTGAGTCCAGTAAATTACAAAAATTGAAACAGCACACTAAACAAAGAGCCACAGGTATGAGCATAATTCATTTCCATTTATTGTCCTTGCCCCCAGGAGTGTCTTCAGCCCTCCCTCCCCTGCAGTTTCCCCAGCATGCTGTTCATTGTTAATTGTGGTTGGTGGTAATAGCGGCAGCTGTTGTTTATCGACTAGGTCAGCCCCGAGCGAATGCTTTCCCCTGTGATCCCATTCAGCCCTCTCTGGAGGATCGTAGGCTCCCTTGGCTACTACGGGAAACTCAGCTCATACGTAGCATGGCAGGGATTCAAACCCTGAACTGTCTGAAGCCAAAGCCTGGGCTCCCACCCCTTCTCCACGGCCTCCGTCTGCTCTGTCTGTACCCATGATCAGAACCTTCTTGACTTTAGGTCTTGGAATCTCTAAATCACAACGGAGTGGCGCGTGGTTCACTTCTACCAGATCCAGAACTCTCCTGGCTCTGTGAAGGGTACACAGAGGTAAAGCCACGTATTCCAGTCTCACCAGTCTGAAGCGGAGGGTGGGAAGCGGTGGGAGGCTTCCCAAGTGGAGGGAGCCATGATTGGTCAGGGCCACTTGGGTTGCTATTGATTGGGTCTCGTTGCCACACAGGGGTGGCCCTGTAGGTCCTTCATGTTCCTGTGGCCAGGTGCCTCTCTGTGGGGAAGCCAGGTCCTTGCCCAGCTGTGGGTTCTCCCAGGATATTGTCCCCCGCTTCGTTGTTAACTCACCTCAGGTGTCCAGGTCCCAGCCCATGGTGGTCAGTCATTCCAGGGCCCACCCCCAGCCACGACTGGGGGTCTGAGCAGACCCAGGGCCTGCTGCCCTCACCCCACTTCCGCCCTGCCTGGCCACCACTGTCTGGAAGCAAATCATCTTTAACCCTCGGTTCACAAAAGGCCTTTATTCCCCCGACAGTGAAAGTTACCTCTCAGGTGTCTACTCTTCTATAAAAAGATGACACCAAGTGAATCACAGTGCTTTTCATGCTGTGATACTGGTGGCGATTTCTCTCACCAAAAGAGGGGACTAGAGCCCCGCAGGTTCAATCCCTGGTGAGATGACCCTGAATGCTTGAATTTCTGCTAAAGGGAATTGGTGGTTTCACAGGCATTACAGTTTTGACGCTTTCCCCATCAGCGTGGCCTCCACCCCCGACTGGGCAGAGGGTAGGGCTGTGTCCCTGAGAGGGTGCCTGGGAGGACCCAGGGCCTTTCAGAAAAGCTGACATGTCTGGAACTCTCAGCTATAAGCAGGAAGCTTGCTGACCGCAGATCTGACACAAAGACAGCAGATGAAACCAGGGGAAACACTGCCTGTAGCTGCTAGCAAATGTTGCTAAAAAAAAAGTAGGCTCTTCAGAGCATTGAACAGTTCCTTTAAAACAGTGCTTCTCAGGCCGGGTGTGGTGGCTCACGCCTGTAATCCTAGCACTCTGGAGGCCAAGGTGGGAGGATCACTTGAGCTTAGAGTTCGCTCTGAGCAAGAGCCAGGCCCTGTCTCTACTAAAAATAGAAAAATTAGCAGGGCATGGTGGTACGCACCTGTAGTCCCAGCTACTTGGGAGGCTGAGGCAGGAGGATTGCTTGAGCCCAGGAGTTTGAGGTTGCTGTGAGCTAGGCTGATGCCATGGCCCTCTAGCCCAGGTGACAGAGTGAGACACTGTCTCAAAATAAATACATAAATAATAAATAAAAATAAAACTCACTTGGGGATAATGATAACTTGGCAGCTGTCCTAAAGCAGTGAGTTTGGGAGGGACACTTGATGTTCAGTGACATGGACTGAAGTGAAACGCTGGCTTTGGGTGTCTCTCAGGGGTCATTGGGACAGGAGGCTGCAGGGCTGGCTCTGTGGTCGTGCAGCCTGTGTGTTCGCATGGGGACTGTGCTGCTCTAACGCCCTCCAGTGTTGTCTTGAGGTAATAATTTTTTTAACAAAAGGCCCCTCATCTCCATGTTGCACAGTGCCCTGTGAATTCTAACCACAGAGGCACGAGATGAACTGCAGAAAATTCCCAGAGTCCGGCTCTCCCTGACTGAGAGTCTTTCTCTTGGTGTCTGCACGCGGAACAGTTTATCTGGAAACACAGCCTTGCTCACAGCCAGTGGAACCTACCAGGTTTGGTTGGCTTCAGTGAGATCTTCTACAGGAGAAAAACTATAAACATATCTCTATCCGGGCAAGGGTATAGTCTCCCCAAAATGTGGAGATGAGTTTGTCTTTCGAAGCCAAAGCCCACATGGATCTGGGCAGGCCCTTAGCTGCCTGCAGAAGTGACCTATCCAAAGAGATGATTTGTCAAGATTTTGCTACTGGAGAGAAGTCAAGACTATTCCAGAAAATCTGGGAGCTTACCACAGGCTGAGCACAAGGAAGGATGAGAGGCTTCGTGATTCTTCATAGGGGCGGGGGCTCTAGTCATTTTGCCTTGTTCTTTAGATCCAGAATGGCTTGAATTACTGCCAGGGAGGAGGCCCGAAGCCCCGGAGTGATTCCAATTGGACCCCTGCCCCCTCCCGAGGAAGGGGGTGCCGAGGATTCTGGGAAGACTGCATCAATTCACACAGGCCAGCTGCCAGCCTCATCCTCTGTCTCCTGAGTCTTCATGGGACTTGCTCCATCCCTCCGCACCTGTGAATAAGTAGGCTCTGGCGCCCATCCCTGCACTGGACTGGTGGCCTCCCAATTGTGGGGGTCACCACTCAAGAATACCACCATGCGGATGGACTTATCAGGGTCTTTCCTGTCTCTCTGAGTGTGCTGTGCTCTCATCTAGAGTCTTTCAAGGTCCAAAGAGAAGGATCTAGCACTTAGCACCTCCTGACCAAGGTCAGGCCATCGGATGGGCCAGCTCACTCCATCCCCATAATAACCCTGTGAACTATTCTGTTTCACAGACAAACAAACTGTGAAGGAGCAGCCCCAAGTCTCCAGCTGGTAGCGGCAGAGCTGGGGTACTAACCGCCGTGCCCAGCTACACCGCGCTGTGGGGGGATTGCCATTGAAAGGCCAAACCACCCCCCTCTCCTGCCCTCCTCATGGTCACTGAGGCCCACCCCGATGGAAAGTTTACTTTAGGACACTTAAAAACTTTATATTCCTGGAAGAAATTAGAAGTGGTTTCTATCACACCAACTAATACCAGAATTCCTGCATTTGAGTCCGGAGCCGTGTTGTGTAGATGTAGAATTTTCCTTTCGGATCTATGAGTCTGCAAAGACAGGCATCCACGGGCATCCATGCAGTTTTGCTTGTGATTATGAAAAACTGCAAACGCCTAAATGCCCATCAGTTGGGAACTAGCTATTTAAATTATAAGAGCTCCTTATATTGGAATATTTTTTGACATCTGTTCTTTTTTTTAACAGCTTCATGGAGATAAAATTTACGTACCATAACATTCACCCATTTAAAGTATACAGTTTAGTGGTTTCTAGTATATTCACAAAGCTGTCCAAACATTATCACAATCTAATTTTAGAACATTTCGTTACCTTGAAAAGAAACCCCATGCATGATGAGATATTTTGCAGCCATTTTTAGGAATGAGGTACTTCTCCCTGTATTTCAATGGAAATATATTCGTAATGGGCAAAAAGATGCAAAAAAGCATGTTGTGGAAAGTATATAACATATTATCCCATTTATCTATAAAAGTGTATATGCACATATATACATGTATTCATTTATATAATTATGTATTAATTAGTTAATTTGCGTTTGAATACAGTAAGTACTATGTCAGGAGAAAGGAATGAGGAAGTTTTATTTCATATACTATTTAATATACTATTTCTATATTATATATTTTATATACTTGTTTATATCAATGGCATGTCACTATTAGAAATGACAACCTAAAAGTGAAATAATGGGACTATCCAAAGCTGTTGCAAGGTGTTTAGGAGCAGCTGCATCTGATAAAACATTTGAAAGAAATGATTTTTCGTTGAACCTTCTAGTCTGCCATTAGGTGGCGCCATTGTCAAGCTCCTGTAATTTCAAACGCGCTGGGGAACAGACTGCCCATTAACCGTTTCTGCCCGTAACAACTTATTTTCATTTTTGCCTATTTTTCTTTTGAGTGACTTGAAATTAAAAAAAAAAAAAGTCGAAGCTTCCTTCAGAAATACTCCACCATTCCATGCCAATTGGAGGTAAACTAAACGAGCTGCTTATTAAAGGAATGCAGTTTATAGATGAAAAATACCATCAAATGCACATACAGACTGGCACTTGCGAACGAGTTTCCTTTAGTCCTGTAAAAATTCACCCCGCTATCCTGATTATCAAAGCGAGACATGCTGTCTGTTACTTCAGAATTTTCCATAATTCTGAGCAGGCTGGGGTTCCTACATTTTCATCATCAATAACCACTTCATTATTTTTATTTCATAAATCTCATTACTGGGAATATTTTCTCCAACATGGTATTGACTAAGTACTTAATGATTTTTCTATTTGCATTTATTTATGTATTTGATTAATTAAACTCTCTAATAGATGAGGGACAACCCTGCCAGGTTGATATTACTCCAACCAAGAGCTGGAGGAACTTGAGATGCATGGTGTGAGCAAAGGCCCTGGGGTTGAGTCCTGGGCCTGCCCGACTGGCCGTGGCGCTGTGGGAGTGACTGGCCGTACAGACCTCACAGGATTCAGCCACAGCACCTGTAAATCACTTATTGCACTATGATGAAGGCCAGTTACTATCATGGGCATTTTATTCGGGGCGTGCCGCCTCATCCACAGATAGCCACTGGAGTCTCCCCACTGACCCTAACCCTGAGCACTGCTGAGCTGGTCTGGATTTACCTCTGGGCTGACCATGAGACTACCCAAGAGTGCTTCTCCTCCCTGCTTGGAATGCCCAGATCACCCTGTGCATGTCTGGATGAGCTAAGTAATGGGATTCTTAGGCTTACAGGTTTATGAACAGTCACCGATGCATCCACTGTTTCGGGCAATTTTTGTGAAATCCTCTAGCACTGAACTGGTACCACAGAAGTGAAGAGCACAGAGTGGAATGTCGGTGAGTCCTCTTCATTCAGGAGAACAGTCACTTTGCAGATACAGTCAGCCTTCTGTATGTGGGGTCCACAGCCCGGGATTCAACCAACTGCGGATCAAAAACATTGGGGAAGATAAATTCCACAAAGTTCCAAAGAGCAGAACTTGAATTTGTCCTGCACCAAGTACTACACTGAATCCACATGAATGAAGTGATCAGTAGCGTTGTATCAGGTGTTATAAGTAATCTAGAGATGATTTTAAGTGCCCTGGAGGAGTGTGCAGGTTATATGCTAATACTATGCTATTTGAGGTAAGGGACTTGAGCATCTGTGGAGTTTGGTATCCGCAGGGGTCCTGGAGTCAATTGTGCATGGATACGGAGGGACGACTGCATTCATAAAGGGAAAAGTTTAATGACATAAACACCCAACAGCACGTTTTTTTT
>RJWJ010014578.1:0-37586 GCA_004363605.1 Indri indri | reverse complement strand
ATAATGAGGGATTTTTTTTCACACCTTCCAACCTGGCATATTAATACTAGTTTAATTATTTTTATTTAGACTTTTTTTTGAAGTATCTATTTTGTCTTTCAGACTAGATTATCAGGTCTTTGGCATCATAAATATTGTCACACACTTTTTCTAAAATCCTCTAATGCTGCGGTCCCCAACCCCTGGGCTTCGGATGGGTAGCAGTCTAAGCCCACCAAGAACTGGGCTGCACAGCAGGAAGAGATGGGTGGGCCAGTGAGCGAAGCCCCACCTTCACCCACAGCCGCTCCGGTCACTCGCATCACCACCTGAGCCTCCCCCTCGTCAGATCAGCAGTGACATCAGAGCCTCACAGGAACTGGAACCCCGCTGCAAACTGCGCATGGAAGGGATCCAGGTTGTGTGCTCCCCACAGGAATCGAAATGTCTGATGATCTGAGGTGGAGCCGAAATGACGACGCCCCTCCCCCCGGTCATGGAAAAACTATCTTCCATGAAACTGGTCCCTGGTATCAAAAAGGTTGGGGACCGCTGGCCTAATGTATTAATATTCTAGGAATATATGTTTGGTGGTATTTTGAGTGACTTAGGACAGAAGTGAGTGGAAATAATGTAAGAAATTAATTCACTCATTTTAGCTATTTGCACTCATTGATATACATGAGGCATTTTTCTATCTAAAAGAAGAAGGAGTTTTGATTGGGGGCAAGGCTAGGAGGGCAATATATATGAAAAATAAAATGGGAAGCAGCTTTCACTTTGTACCTTGACTGGTTTCCAGTCAATACTTTTATTTATTACTCTATATCCTTTGCATAGAACAATGCACAACACACAGTAGAAATTCACAGGGTACTTGTTAAATTCATTCCAGGAAATTATTCCCCTTATTACCAACAAAACTCTCTTAGAATCTCACATCATTTGCTGTTGTCTCAGGGCGATGTTACTGAGCCAAAAGCTAACTGAAGAGGAAGGGTGGGAGACTGATATTTAGGAATAAGTGGAATTGTGTTGGGGTTCAAATGGCAAACAAGGCATGGTTAGGGAAGAAGCTGTTCTCCTCACCTTTGCAGGGAGCTCAGTGTCCCTCAGAAATTCTAATGATTGGAAGCTTTTGAATATCTTGAGATCACATCCCAATAATGGACATTGATTCTTTCATGAGAGGTTGTAGGAGTTGTGAAGACTCTGTGAGTAGCTTCTGGGGCAACACAGAAGGGCAAGTGTGAGGGTATTGCTTATTTGAACAATCAGGGATTCTTCATGGTGGCTGCATCTTTCAAACTTGTTTGAGGGCACAATGACATACTTTTTCAGGAGTTCAAGGCATAATATAAAAAAGACTAATTTTTAGCATTCAAATATCGAGGAGCTTAGGCTTTTACAAAAGGGGGTCACAAAAGCAAGTGTGAAATTGAACTTCTGCTCAGGAAAGATGCAATAGACATACTTTTTCCTATTCCTCCCATTAACTACAATTAAAATTCCAGAACAAACATCAGAGAACTATTAAAAGTGAAGAGAAGAGGGCTGGGCATCTCCAGATCCAAGGAATAACATGTTGCTGAGTTTCCTGAGTTTTGTTGTATCTCATATGTTCCAAACTTGGAGATAAAGAGGCCAGCAAACCAGAAATGCCAAGGAATACAGAAAACAACAATAACAATAACAACAACAGCAAAATCCTGCTTTTTCTAGCCACAGGACCAGGAAAGTGAATGCCTAGGAAGGCAGAAAACTTTTGGATTTCATTACAGAAAAACTCCCCAGAAAAATCTGTGCCCCATCCCCATCTCCAGCAGCAAAGGCCATGTGGGGAGCTGAGACTTTAACAACTCACAAGGCATAAATGAGGAGCCTTCAAACACAGCACTAGGCGAGTGTCAAAAGGCCAAAGAGAGGTGGAACTTTTACCACCAATGAGCAAAAATACAGCCACCCTCCCGCATCATAGTGTCAGTGAAGGCCACATGGGGAGCAGTAATATGGCACTGCCACTCCTCTTAGCTAATGAGGTGTCAAGTGGAGGCCTAGAGTGAGCCAGAACTCCTGCCTCCATCCAGCAAGAGTGTGTCAAAAGAAGCCAGGTAAAACAGAAGGTTCAAAAAGATTCAGAGTATCATTACATAATGCCAAATATGTCATGGTTTCTATAAAAAATTACCATACCAAGATCTAGGAAGTTCTAAAACTCATTGATAAAAAGACAATAAAGAGTTCAACACCAAGATAACAGAGATGTTAAAATTATCTAACAAAGAATTTAAAGAAGTTATCATAAAAATGCTTCAACAATTATGAACATGCTGAAATGAATGAAAAAATAGAAAGTCTTTGCAAAGAAAGATGATATAAATAAGAATCAAATGGAAATCTTAGAATAAAAAATTACAATAACCATAATGAAAACCTCAATGGATGAGCTCAATAGTAGAATGGAAGGGATAAAGGAAATAATCATTGAACTGAAAGATAGAGCAATAAAACTGTCCAACCTGAACAGCAGAGAGAGAGTAGACTAAAAAAATATAAACAGGGCTGCAGGGACTTCACGAATATAAAAAAAGACTTAATTTTCATGTCATTGGAATTTCAGAAGGAGAGGATGAAGAGGGTAGGGCCGAAAAGTGCTTTAAAAATTAATGACAGAACACTTCTCAAATTTGGAAAAAGATATAAAACTACAGATTTGAGAAGCTAAGTGAACTCCAAATAGTATAAACCAAATAAATCCATACCAAAGCATGTCATATTTAAGCATCTGAGAATTAAAGACAAAGAAAAAAATCTTGTAAGCAGAAATAGAGAAATGGTGTCTCACTCATAGAAAAAACAGCATGAATTACATCATATAGCTTGTTGGAAATCATGGAGGCCAGAAGGAAGTTGTGCAACATTTTCCAAATGCTGAAAGAAAAGTACTATCATCCCTGAATTCTAGATTCAAAGAAAATATTTTTCAGAAATGAAGGGGAAATTAGGACATGCTCGGATGCTTGAAAACTAAAAACTTATCACTGGAATACCCTGAGAAAATGACAAAAGGAATTTCTCTAAACAGAAAGTAAATAATAAAAGAAGAAAATTTGGAACACCAAGAAGGGAAAAAGAACGCAATAAGCAAAAATATAGGTAAATACAGTAGACTTTGCTTCCTCTCTAGAGTTTTCTAAATTATGTTTGATGAGTGAAGCAAAAATTATAACATTGTCTGATCTGATGTGATTCTAAATGTATGTAGAGAAATATTTAAGACAATGATAAATAGGAAGGGTGAAGGAATATAAAGGGAGGTAATGTTTTTACACTTGAACTGGTGAAATGATGACACAAATAGACTGTTATGAATTATTTATATATAAAGTAATACCTAGAAAAATTATGATCACTTAAAAAGCTACACAAATAGATTAAAAAACACTATCATAGATCAAAATGGAATTGTAAGAAGTGTTTGAAGTAGCCTACAGGAAGGCAGAAAAAAAAAAAAAGAAAGAAAAACAGAAGGAACAAACAGACAACAAAAAATCAAACTCTAAACTCAAGTCTAACATATCAATGATTACGTTAAACATAATGCTCTAAATATGTCAATTAAAAGACATAGATTGGTAGAGTAGATTAAAAAATGTGACAAACTGCATGCTATCTGTAAGAAACTGTTGTCAGGTTGAAAGCAAGAGGCTGAAAAATGATATATTACATAAATAATAATAAAAAAGGCAGGAGTAGTTATACTAATACCAATAAACTGGATTCCAGAGCACAAAAAATGACCAGAAACAGAGGGGATATTTCATAATGATAAAAGGATCAATCCAACTAGAGGACATAACAATCTTAAATATGTAGGCACCAAGTGATAGATCTGCAAAATATGTGAAACAAAAACTGATAGAATTGAAAGGACATATAGATACATCCACAATTGTGGTTGAAGATTTCACCATCCCCTCTCAATAACTGATAGAGAAATCAGAGAGAAAGTTAGCAAGGAGACAGAAATATTCGATAGTACAATCAATTGATGAAATCTAATCAACATTTACAGAACACTCTACCCAATAACAGCAGATTACACATTGTTTTCAAGTGCCCGCAGAACATACAAAATATCCTGGGTCATAAAACAAACCTCCAAATATTTAAAATAACTGAAATGATATAGAGTGTGCTTTTTGTCCACAATGGACTCAATCTAGAAATCAGTAACAGGAAGATCACAGGAAAATGTCCAAACACTTGGAAACTAAACAACACAATTATAAATAATCCATTAGTCATAGATGAAGTATCATGTGAAATTTAAAAAATACATTAAACTGAATGAAAAAGAAAATACAATAGATCAAAATTTGTGAAATACAGCTAACACAGTGCTGAGAGGAAAATGTAAAGCACTAAAGGCATACATTAGAAAAGAGAAAAAGCCTCAAATCAGTAATCTAAGATTTTATCTCAAGAACCTAGAAAAAAGAAAGGGGGAAAAAAAAAACCAAAGCAAGCAGGAGGAAGGAAATAAAAAGTAGATATCAATGATATTGAAAATAGAAAAACAAAAGACATCATCAGTGATTCAATGACCTGGGTCCTCAAAGAGATTGATAAAATTGACAAATTTATAACCAGACTAACAAAGATAAAAAGAGAGAATTACCAATATCGGAATACTGCAAACCCTGTAGAAACAGAAGGATTATCAGGGAATACTACAAACACTCTACATATACACATTTTATAACCTACTTTAAATTGACCAATTCTTTAAAAAACACAGACTACTATAACTCATCTAATATAAAATAGATAAGTCGAATAGTTCTATAACTATTAAGAAAATTGAATTTGTATTTTAAAAACTTCACAAAAAGAAATCTCCAGACCAGATGGTTTAACTGCATAATTCTACACATGTTTAAAGAAGAATTAAGGCAATTTTCTACAATCTTTTCCAGAAAATAAAGAAAGGAACGTGTTCTAATTCATTTTATAAAGGTACTCTGACACCAAAGGCAGACAAAGATAATGTAAAAAAAGAAAACCACAGAACAATATCCCTCATAAATATAATTGCAAAAATTCTTAAGAAAATATTAGCAGATGTGATTCAGCAACACATAAGAATTATACACCATGACCATTTTGGTTTTATTTCAGGGATTTAAGGCTGGTTAAATATGTCAAAACCAATAAATGCAATCTATCATATGGATGAACTAAAGAAAAAAAATCATATGGTTATATCAATTGATGTAGAAAAAACCATTTGATAAAATTCAATACCCATTTGTAATAAAATCATTGTTAAGAAAGGAATAAAGGGGAACTTTTTCAACTCGATAAAAAAATCCATGCAACTAACATTATTTCTGACCAATGGTGAAAAAGTTAATGCTTTCCTCCCAAGATTGGAAACAATGGAAGGGTGTGCACTCTCACTACTCTTTTTAAACATAGTAGTTCTGGAAGTTTTGGCAGGTTCAACATGGAAAGAGAAGGAAATAAAAAGCATACAGATTGGACATGAAGAAATAAAATTGTCTATATTTGTAAACAACATCACTGTCTACATAGTGTTAGGGACAGAAAAACAAGGGAGAGGTAGCGGAAATCAGAAAACAGAAAGGAGAAAGCAGTTATAGAAAAACAATAAGGAGGAAATGGTTACAGAAAAATAGCCAGGGAAACAGTTATTTCAGCCTTAAAGAATGGAGTAATTAGGCCATGGAACACTGACTACAAGTCAGAAAATGGAAATAGAACTTTCCCTACGGTGTGTGTAATGTAACCTTTAAGTCACGTCTATACCCAGAAAAAATTCAGTCCCCAAAACGGTCACGTATAGATATGAATAACTATAATGCACTTTTATCTGAACTATTAACATATAAAAGGAAAAACACAGAAGTAGACAGAGTCTTCTCCATTAGCTGAGACAGACCCATTTCCCCTTAGGAAACATCTTTTGCTTTGCACCCTTAAGCTTTCCTTACAATAAGTTCTTCACACATTCTTGATGAGTCTGTTATCTCTCTCTGTTGAGTGGGCCAAGGCTTGTGATTCTTCCAAACCCAGGGGCCCAAGAGCTGGGACAACACTTTAAAGTCCAGCCATGAACAGGACCGTAACAATAG
This sequence comes from Indri indri, assembly GCA_004363605.1. Classification (NCBI taxonomy): domain Eukaryota; kingdom Metazoa; phylum Chordata; class Mammalia; order Primates; family Indriidae; genus Indri; species Indri indri. Next base: position 31,449 of record RJWJ010014578.1, on the reverse strand, counting down.
ACTGTGCCAAGGAATCCACAGAAAAACTCTCAGAAGTATGAGTGAGTTCAGCAAATTCAAAGGATACAAGATAAACAAAAAAGCAATTATATGCCTATATACCAGCAGTGAATCTATAGACTACCCCCCCAAATAAAAATGCAATACAAATTACAAACACTCAAACCAAAATACTTAGGTGCAATTGTAACAAAATATGGACAGAGCTTTTACGTTGAAAACTACAAAATGCTGATAAAATAAATCAAAGGAGATCTAAATAAATGTAGAGACAAACCTTGTTAATGGAGAGGAAGACTCAGCATAGGAAAGATGTTAATTCTCCCCAACTTGATATACAGATTTGACATAATTCTTATCAAAATACTTAAAAAAATTTTTTTTGTAGCTGATGATTCTGAAATTTTTAATAGAAAGGCAAAAGTGCTAGAATTGCTAAAACAATTTTGAAGAGAAGAATAAAGTGATAGGAATTAGCCTACTCAACTTCAAAACTTAATATTAGGTAACCATAGTAATCAAGGCTGTGTTGTACTGGTGAAGAGACAGACACACACATACATTGATGGAGTGGTATAGAGAGCCCCGCAGCAGATCACACAAATAATCCCAATTGATTTTTGATAAAGATATAAAACAATTCAATAGAGAAAGAATAGCATTTTCAACAAAAGTGTCAGAGCAATTGAATAGGTACCTATAAGTAGGTAACAACAGCAGCAACAATAAAATCCTTTGACACAGAAGAAAATCTTTGGGAGCTAGGGGGAGGAAAAGAGTTCTTAGACTTAACAGCCAAAGACGATCCATAAAGGAAATAGTTACGAAGTGATGATAATAGTTAAAAACAAAGCAACACAAACAAAACCCATCCAATTAGAAAAATCCGGTTATATCTTATGGCAAAAGACATAAACAGAGATCTCACCAAGGATAATTTACAGATGGCATATCATCGACACATGAAAAGATGTTCAACCACATTATCCATTAAGGAAATGCAAATTAAAACCACAATGAGCTATCAGGACACATCTATCAGAATACTGACAACCCCAAATGCTGACAAAGATTTGGAGAAACTGGATCACTGTTACATTGCTTGTGGGAATACAGGATAGTAGAGCCCCTTTGAAAAATGGTTTAGTAGTTTCTTTAAAAAGTAAACATGCTATTATAGTACAACACAGTGATTTATTCCTGCACATTTATCTCAGAGAAATGAAAACTTTTGTTCAAATAAAAACCTGTATGTGAATGTTTATAGCAGCAGTATTTGTAATATTCAAGAATTAGAAACCACCTAGATGTCCTACAATGTAAAGCAAACCGCAGTACATCTACACCATGGCATGCTATTCAGCAATGAAAAGGAATAAACTTGATACATGCAGCAACCTGGATGAATCTCTAGAGAATTATGCCAAATAAAAAAAAGCCAACCCCAAAAGTTTGCATACTGTACGATTCCATTTATATGACATTCTTGAAATGACAAAATTATAGTTGTTGAGAACAGATTATTGATTTCTAGGAATTAAGGAGGGGATGAGGGAGAAGGAGGTGGGTGCAGCTATAGAGAAGAATTGTAGTATTCCCAATACAAAGAAAAGATAGATGTTTGAGGTGTTGGTTATCCCAATTACCCTGATTCAATCATTACACATTGTATACATGCATACAAATATCACATGTATCCTCCAAATATGTACAACTATTATATATTGATAAAAAATTGAAAACAAGTGCAATGTGGAAGTCTTCTATATCTTGCAAGACTTTCACTGTCAATACCGTGTTTATGATATTGTACTATAGTTTTGCAAGATGTTTCCTTTAGGGGAAATGGATCAAGAGTACATAAGATCTCTGGGTGGTATTTCTTACAAATGAATGTGAATCTACAATTATCTCAAAATACAGTGGTTCTTCCTTATTCGCAGTTTTGATTTCTGGTTTCAGTTACCTGTGGTTATTTGTGATCTAAAAATATTACATCACTAACTCTTGTGCTTTGGGGCCATCATTACACAAAGTAGTTGAACACTAGCACTACAACAGCACAGCAGGCAGTTGATCTGGTAACTTAGATGGCTACTAAATGAGTAAAGAAAATCCAGTCTGGACAGAGCTGTTTGGCGTAAGAGTTCATCACGCTTCTCAGAATGGCACACAATATAAGATTTATGGATTGTTTATTTCTGGAATTTTCCATTTGCATCACAATGCCTATGTAATTCACCTCACTTCATCTCATTACACAGGCATTTTATTATCTCATATCATCACAAGAAGGATGAGCATAGTACAATAAGATATTTAAAGAGACAAAGAGCTAGCCCATACTTACCTCTTTTATTATAGTATATTGCTATAATTGTTCTATTTTATTGTTAGTTATTGTTAATCTCTTACTGTGCCTAATTCATAAATTAAACATTATCATAGGTATGTATGTATAAGAGAAAACATGGTGTAAATAGGGCTCGGTCCTATTCGTGGTTTCAGGCATCCACTGGGGGTCTTGGAGCACATCCCCCATAGTTAAGGGGGGACTACTATAAAAAGTTTAAATAAAAATGAACAATAAAAAACCAAAGAAGGCGAAAATCTGGAACATTTGACACAGGGCAAAGAGTCAGGATGTCTAGATAATATAGGGAGACCTGTTCCTCCCTCATTGAATGACTTTATACAGATAATGTTATTTGTTCAATTGCTTAATAATGTTTCCTGTGTTCCTTCTATGAACCAGGCTCTGGCAAAGTACTGGGGATTATTGATACCCCTGGCCTTAATTTCTTCATTTTTAACAGATGTGTTGGACTCTAAGGTCTCTTCTTTATAAGTCAAAAATGCAAAGATCTTCAAGATGATCTAGCAGCCAAAAATCACTCTTAAGCATTAATGTTAGCTTGTATTTGAATTGCAACTTGCTTTGTAAACATTTTAATTCAGAGATTGCTTCTCCTACTCTTTATTTACCCAATACCACCAAAGTAGTTTTTAACATAAAAGGTGCTCACTTAAGTTTTTATTGATGATTTATATGATTACCTTATCACAGGGTCGAGAATTCAATGCCAGTGCTTTCTAAAGCAATTATCCATTCTCAGGTGCACACAAAACTTAAATGCCAGTTTGAAAAATATCTTCCTATGCTAGATAGCCCATCAGCTGTTTTAAGGCAATCATGTAATGTTTAAATATTCCATATTAGAAGCTCATATAATTCAGCTCAAATGTGTTTTAAAATTTACACCCATTTGTAATTAATCTTATCATAGTTATACAACTATACAGCAAATATCATAAGCATCAATATTATAGAAGATAGGACCTTGGAGAGACCATCAAGCTTCAGAAGATGGCTTATTGGTCTGAAAATAAAATCTCTAATACTTAAAGAGGCCTGGAAATGTTTAAAGAGCTATGATTCTCTCAGCAGATTTTTCTCTAATTTTCAAAGTAGAAAGTTTTTCATAGTTTTAGGGAGTTTTTAAGGGATGTTTTAATGATTGTCAGATACCTGGTGAAATTGTAGAACTAGTGTCTATTTAGGAAGCAAAGACAAAATTGGCTCAGTTTGGTTCAGTCTATATCTGTCCTTTTCTTCTAATTATGAATTTGTTGTTTAATGCCACTGACATGAGCAGTCAAACACAGATGCCACATGGTCTATAGGTTAAGGTTCTGGGCTATACTCCAAAAAGTACTTCCCAGTCCTCATGCAATTTCATCGGACTCATTCTAGATAATGTTATAAAGTTTATTTACATGGTTTTGGAATTCACTGGAGGTCAGAGGCAGAAATTACTAGAAGGCATTATTCTGACAGCAGCAAGAATGGTCAGAAAATTTTCTAGCAGTATGGGGAAAAAAACAACCAAGAAACTTGCATGTAGTACCTAGGTTTTGCTCAAGTCTTACTTGGTGGTGGATCTTAGGCATGGTATTTTTAACAGTTTTCCCTAAGTCTGCTGAGTCAATAACTGCTTCTGTCAAATGACAGAACCTTAGCCCCTGCCCTCATCTTTCTTTGCTTTTCTCTGGGATGTCCTGAAGGTATAAGGGTTGGGGTGGGGAGCTAGCCACATTTGAAATCAGCTACCTGAACCTCTTTTGGATTCTCTGCTCCAAATATTTCCTTTGACAGCCCACTCCTAGCCAATGTCTGCTGTGTACTGCTGGCCTCTGATACTGCCTGCTGTTACCCTCTGAGCTACTAACTACTTTCAGACAATCCATCTCTTTGTCCATGGGTTGCTGGCCATGGTGCTGCCCATAGTATTCCACAGTTATGACATTCTATAAGTCAAGAAATGTGACTAAATCCACTGTAATGAGGAGAATTTCCAGAGCTGAGAAAAATGAACTACAAAATTTGATTCTCTTTTTTGATTGGGGGTGGGCTTCACTTCAAATATAACAGCCCCAAAACTTTTCCAAACAAAATATCTATTAACCTCATGAAAACAGGAGAACCAAAAATGTAACCAGATAGTATTGAAGTAGCTCATCTAATGCCACTTACTATAATATATTAATATAAGCCATAGGTTGGAACTAGCCTGAACCATCCATATATATATCAAGGAAAAAATCTCAAAAATTATAAAAGCCTGAGGCCCTTTAGCAAAGAGGAAAATGGTTCTGTCCACCTCAAATTTTCTTACAGGTATTATGATATCACTGCATAATACTGTGAATATTATGATGATAAAAATATCAATAAATATTTAAATCATGCTAGTAATTTCTGTTTGCAAATTCACAGCAGTACATAATTGTTTTAGGAAAAAATTTCAATTAAAATGGTTAGAACAAAAATGGTTTGATCCTAAAATTGTAAACTTCAAGTATCTTGGAAATTTGCATGGAAATTCCCCATTCTCTGTTACTGAAGAATAAATGATACCATTGAAATCAATGCTGTTAAAATAACTGTGATATAAATGCTTGAAATTATAATAATTTTTATAATATTCATTGAGAGCCTAAGTGTCAGGCTCATTGCTAAGCCTGTTACATATTTATTCCACATATAACAATTCTTTAGTGTGATGAGTTAACTAAGGCTCAGAATGGTGGAATGATTTACCAAAGGTCACACTGAAGAGATAAGATTTGAACCCAGTTTTTTTCTGATCGTAAAACCTTATTCTTTTTTCCTCTTCACGGCACTGTAATAGTAGATTCCTGTTGTCTACCTTAGCTGCTAAAATCTGAGGCTTATAAGAGATGATTAGAATGATTACTATAGGCTATATTCCTTCATCATGTCCTGCCAGTGGAAGGAGAAAGTATGGCAAACAGGTGAGAAAATACGGGGACTTATTTGCTCATTAAAGCCTTGGAGGTGAACAGCTATACTTCTGCAGAACATTGTTTCCTGCCCAGAATTGTAGTTTCTTTTTGCTACAAAATTTGCCTTCAGGAGGTGTTACTGTGTTATGCATTGCCAGACCATGTACTAGCTAGACCATGAACAAAGCAAACAGCTTCAAATATTCGCTTGATGTTGTCCTTCTGTTTTTTTTTTTTTGTCTTAAGGGAACCAAAAAGATATGATGTCTATCCACTCCTCTCACACTGCACACAAAGAACACATGGTGAGACTCAACACCCTGCAGTGTGCCCAGAGGAGAATGATTTGGATGATGGAACAATCTAAAACCCTCCCAAGCATCAAAGAACTGGAAGTTTTTAGCTTAGGAACAGAGGAGGAGAGTGATGTCCTTTTAATCGCCTTCCAATAGTGAGAAACTCTCATGTTAAAAAGGCTTAGCCTTCCTTTCAGTGGTCTGAGAGGACAGGACCAGAGTGGAACTTGTATTATAAAAAGGCAGATTTATTCTCTCTGCAAGAATGAGTTTCCCAACAATTTAGCCACATGAAATTTGCCTCATAAGACAGTGAGTTCCTCACCACTGAAGGTATTTGTGCTCATATATTGGATTGTTATTACTTGGGGTTAGTAGATCAATGGTTTCAAAGAGATTTTTTATTAGTTTTTCTGCTCTTTCTCCCTGTTCTCCCTCCCCTCAAAATGAAATCTCACCTGGCACACCAATCCTGTATATAAAATCAGATAAATGTAATACTCAAGCTGTTTTAGGGCTGAATAATCATTGAGGAACCCTAGGGATACATGGAACACAGCTTGAAAACCATTACAGATTATGGGGACTAGATATCTAGGAGGCTCTTTCTCTTCTGAGAATCTCCAAGTGAATTGATACGTTAGATGTACTGATACCGAGTCTCCTTCTAAACATCAAACCTACCTTTGAACAAGACAGAGAACCTTAAATGTTTAATCTGTTTCTTTCTCTTTTCTCTGTGCCCTAATGTAGCTGAAGGAGGCCAACAAGAAAATAATCATGAAGATTTTCTTTAACCCCACCTCTCTTCCTATTTTTCATTCCTCCCACCCCCATTTTACCATGAGAAGAAACAAATGAGTACTTGAGCCTGCCTACCAGGCTGCTTCAGAACTTTATTCCACACTCCAAAATGTTTGCTATTGCTACATATGTTACCTTGAGAAAGTATCATTTTACATTATTTTTATCATGGAATTTTGAAAAGTTTTCCACTATTTTTTGAAAATTGAGACTAAGAATTTCTCTTCAGGGGAGAGGAAGCTAAGTCTTTTAAAACTTATTTTACCTAAATAATAGCCCTACAGCTACCACATTTCATTAAATCAGCCTCCCAAAGGTCTTTATTTACTTCCAAATGTCATCTCTAAATTATATATCTTCAAGGATTCTCATCAGCTATGTTCCCTAAAGCTCCATGGTGCCTGTTAAGTTGAACTATAATTAAAAAAAAGAGTTGACAGGTTGGAATTGGAATTTTGTTTTTCAGTGTGGGTTTTTTTCTAAGAACAGCGAAGTAGGTAGAATTGAAACCTAAGCACCTGCTGCAGCTTAACATTGTTTTGTCAAGTCAGGTTTTATTCTTTAGAGTATGACCTGCTTCCTGCTGTTCCCAAAAGTAAAGCCAGCCTACAGGTTAAGTTGTTAAGATCGTGGATGACCACTTCATTTCAGCATGAGGATTTCGAAGTTTCTTGATACATTTAGTGACACTACTTGCTATTTTACTAGGGGAAACCTTACTCTGTATCCTGGCAAATGGTATTTTTCCAACTAGAAAATAATAATAAGCTGATCTGCATTTATTTTTGAATAAATATTTATTGAATGTATTGACTTCACACTGGCATTAGGACATATCTCCTGGCCTAATGGATCTTAATTTCATAAATGATTATTTTATTTAAATTAGAAATATGTATATATGTGTGTATATGATGATGATGATAATTTTTACATGTACCTTAGCTTTCTCTTAGATGTAGTCAAGCTAAAAAGGAATTAGTTCTCTTACTAACCAGATGGAAACTGGATAAATGGGATTTCCAGGCCCCTCACTCTAGAACTACCCCCGCTCCCGCTCCTTCCTACATAACAGGTGTGATGGGACTCTTGCCTGATACCACTACGCCAGCAGCTCTGACCATACCAGGTGTGATGAATTGAAGCTTATGAGGATATAGCTGATTGTCATCCAGAGCAGATTGCACCCATAACCTGGGCACTAATGTGATAACAGGTACCATTTGTGGAATATATACATTTGATTATTTGCATGCATTAGTATTGTCTAATTAACTATCACAGTAATTGTAGTAAATCTTATTATTTTCATCTCCATTCTACAGATGAATAGAGGTTCAAGGGTCATGAGACTTGCCCCAAATTACAAAACCACCGGTATCAGAGTTTGTTCTGCTCACTTCCAAAGCCCCCCTGGTTTTTTTCATGGTGCTGCCTTGCTCACACCACCCTTCTTGTGCCTTTGGGGTCAATCGGGACCTCATAACTGAGCAGGTGTGTGAATGTTATTCGACTAATGGCTGTGCTGCTGGAGGGAAAAATTCAGGAGGGATTACACTACTGCTCTGTTGGATCAGAAATCAGCTTGACTTTGGAGTCTTCCAGAGGGCAATTCTATGTTGCCTCATGACCTGCAGAATAATCTACTCTTAATGGTGATGAAAAAACAACCAGCTACTCCATTCCTGGAGTTACTGTGAGAATTCGCTTGACATGTTTTGCTAGAGTTTGTTCAATCCCAAGGGAGATCCCAGAGTGTAGGAAATAACATTTTCTTCCAAAGACAAGAGTACTTCTAGAGCGCTTATGGAAGACTGCTGGTTACCTCCAAGTAGCACAACTTCTTTTGAGCGCTAAGGTCTGATCTGTTGGGAGGCACATCCCAAGATGGAGTTTTTAGTACCTGCTAGTAAAATCCTACATTTTAAAATGTTGGAAAATATCTCCATATTGACATAAGACTTTTGTCTCTTAATCCTATAGAATTTGTCAACTTAAATTAGTACAATTAGTACAAATTATCCCTTATGGATGGGGCTTAGTTCATGAATTATTTGGTTTGTAATGAGCTTTCTTCAAATGATCTTAGAGACTGATATTGCTTTGTGTGAGCTCACATCTTTGTCATCAATACAGCAAATTGCCCCATCATTCATTATGGCCCCTTGCAGCTTCCAAGTCACCAGGGAATAGAGGAAGAAAGAAAACATAGGACTAGAGTGGAAAAATATGTTGAGAAGTAGGGTTTTCAAGGTTCTGATTTTGAAAGTTACCCTTTCTTAAGGATCGAAGCTAATTAAAAATATGTATGATAAAACTCAATTCTCCTCTCTCTCCATCCTCAAGTTAGGGGAATTCCATTTAAAATGAAATTTAAAATTCCATTTGAAAAAAACAAAACCAAAAGAAAGAACTCCATCTGAGATTTCAAGATACTGTTGCTGTTTTTTTCTTTCCTAACTTTAACTGGGTTTCCCTATTGGACCATATTTGTCCCTTAATATTCCTTATAGCACTCTGAAAAACCACAGAAGTGCCCACCCAGACTAAAAGACATCAGTTCTACCTGGACAATCCAGGAAATGAAGGAAAAACAGCAAACAATGAAAAAAATCATCTACCACGGGCTAGTTCTGGATCTTACACCAGTCTAGACATTTGTTGTTAGGTATTTGCATTTAAGAGATACCATTTATATCCCGTGGATATATTTGCAAGGTTTGTACTCAGCACTTAGATTCACGTAATTATTATTTTTTTTTTGGTAAACTCAATCTATGAGGTAACTGTTATTATAATTAGCCCCATTATACAGATGAAGAAAATACACTTTACTGGTGTTAAGTAATTTCCTCTCCCAACGTTTTAGAATTGGCACTCTAATCCACTACACAAAATTACCCAGAGCTGTTTACATTTGAAAGAAGATATAATGTGGGGTGGGGAGGGGTAGTCAGAGAAGGGACAATTAAAATGTAGTCTATGTACCACTACTGACTTGGCTAGCTGTTAGTGGGTGGGGAATAGCTTTGTTCAAAATCACTTAACTCTTTCAGGAAAAAAAAATGTATATGTGCAAACTTCTCTTTATAACTTCTAAGCTCTCAAGTATTTGAACTCCAAAAATTCTTTCCAGAATTAATTTTTAAAAAATCTTCCCCCATATATTCCCACTTTAGTTCAATTGCAGTGGAATATATACTATTACATTTGTGTCATGTCTTGTGCCTATGTTCATGGTACCATTTATATAAATTCTTGTCATCCTTAAATGCTAAAATGTCACTTTCTCTGTGAGGCCTTCCTTGACATTCAGTCAAAATTAAATCCTCCCTCATTTGGATGCTTTCGTCAAGTTATGTGTACTATTATGCCACCCTTCTATATTTGTGTTATAGTAAACTCCTTGAAGGCCAGCCCTTTATCTCATCCAATCATAGGCTCCCTAAACTTGCTGCTAGTTTTAAATGAGACAGAAAGACAGGGGCAAATTGTGAAGTAATTGAGTAGAAAGAGAGACCTGAATTTGTTCACTTAGGCATCAAAGGGAGAAAGAACTTTGTAGAAGAGAACACATGTAGTATGCTTTCCTCTATTTACAACATCCTTAAAAATAAAGATTTCCTCTTCTCCATTTTCTTTTTGAAAATAAACATTGAGAAGTTTTTCTTCATAAATGAAATTACATGCTGGTAATTTCTTGGAAGAGGCAAGAGTTTACTGGGTCTCCTGCTACTGACTAGTATTTGGGTCCCTTGTGCAATCACACTCAGGACCCCAGTGTGAACACCATTGTGCTCCTAGATAATTGGATCTGTGTTCAGAGTTTGATATACTTGCCCAGAGAGGATTGCCTTAAAGTCAGAGGCAAAGTTTAAAACAGTAAAAGTAGAAGGAGTAAATTAGGAAGACAGTTTTTTTATAAGTTGTTAATTGAATCATTAAAAATGCCATTTTGAAACAGGGCAGGTAGTGTGTATTAATTGCAAGCATTAAAAATAGCAATAAATGTTACATCACCTCTTTTAGGTATGAGTGTTGAGAGCCGTTAACAGAGTTTCACAAGTGGAAGATTCACCCAAATGTATTCAATGAATATTTGCATGCTTGCCTTGTCCCTGGCACTGTCTTGGGTTTGGAGAAGTCCTATCCTAAAAAAGGTGGAGATCTGTTGTGGGAAATAGATCATTTAAAAAAAAAATTGGAGGGGCGTACATAGACCTCTGGAAGCACAGAGGAAGAAACAAATCACTCTCCCAAAGAAATCTGGGAAGGCTTCACCTGGGAGGTGGTATCTAAGCCTTATTTTAAAAAACAAATTTTCCTGGACAAAAAAGTAAAGCAGAGCATTTTATGCAGAGGGTTCAGCCCATGCACAGACATGGAGGTATCCAAGGGCAGCTGTGTATTCAGGAGCATTGAATAATCCAACGTAGAAAGATATAGTATTGGTGGTATTTTCTGGAAGCGAGGCGGAAAAATGTAAGTAGGGAATGATGATGAAGTGTTGTCTGTGCTATGACAAGAGATTTGAACATTATTACAAGCAATAGAATCTTTAAAAGGGAATTTCATGCAGGGGGTGTAATATGATTGTATACCATCATACCTTGTAAGGACTTTCCATTATTCTAGTCACCTAAGACTAAATTCACAAGCATGAAAATGACAACCTAAATCAAAAGGAAGTGTCGATGCTTTAAGGCCAGAGCAACCATCAATAAAAAACTGGCAGGATTGTTTAGGGTGAAATCAAGTCCTGTCTCTGAGTGGGTTTGCCATTCTCTTCTACTTTTCCCCTTGAGTACACATTGTAAGCTTTCAGGAAAATTATCTCTGCAATTAAAACGCTGGAGTCAGTTAGTGCTAAATTATTTAAACCTGAATAATTGCCTGACGACTAGTAATTTCGGACTTTGGGAACTTTCATGGAGTAAAACTTAAGGACTGTGAAAGGTCATGAACATCCCCTGAAGTTTTTCTCATGTGTAAGCCTTTTGGGCCTTTACAACTGCAAGTCCTAAGTAGGAGAAGAGCAATGAGTGCCTTTTAGAGGCTGACTAGAATGACCAAATCTAAGATGTTGTAATGAAAACTGTGTGAAGCTCTTACTTTCTCTTCTTACTCTGGAAATGGGCCTCATCTCTTACTCCAGTGGATTGACATGCTGGGGATGCGCAGCTCAATTAGCAACTCCAGCCTTCAGTGGCAGATCAGTAACTCTTCAAAAAATCTTTGTTCAATGTCTTTTTTTTTACCCCAGCCCTTTGGCTAAACAGTTGAGTATTAGAATTCATTTTTCCCCTCCCTCTGTGTCTTTCTTGAAGGGTCTTTTCTTTTTTTGTGTGTCTAGTGCTCATAACATGGTGTTTATCTTGAGTTTTTAGTAGGAAGAACAGGATTCTGGCAGGGTAAGAAGTTGTCTCTTCTCTCTTCATTTCAACATCACTTAAGAAGTCAGAGATGCAGGTGCAGATTTGAGGAATAGAATTAAGGTTTCAAAACACGGGCTTCAGCAGGCTTTTCCCTTTGGTCGTCCTTCTGGTCTCTAAGGAGGTGAGAAAGTATGAATTTTCAGACTTTTTTAAGTCTAATCCTTTACCCAATTGGTACAGAGATGAAATTAAGTTAAAAAACAAAAAACAGAAAACAAAAAAACTCCTCCAAACTAGTGATAAAACTATTTTTTAATGTAAAATATTTAATAAATAAAAAGATTAAACCCATCAAATGGAAAATTAATGGGGAAACGTTCATAAAAAGGCACCATAAAGACTGCAGGGAGTGCACGAGAGAAGTAATTAACCCCAAAACATCCTCCCCCCTTTTTTTAACCTTGATAAGGACTGGAAATAAGGAGGGGAAATTTAAGAGCCTTTCCTATGTACAAAACTGTTCTTTTGAAGAAGCCACAAGAGCATTCTTTCCTTCTCTACAGGCTGAGTTAAAGTGGGGAAGCTCAGGAAGAGGCACGAGCTTGGCCCTAGGGTGGGCTTTTCATTTTTTTACAACCTAAGTCTGTTGAGGTGTGGTTGCACTATTAATGTAATGTTTATTTCCTGCAGTTCTGACTTATTGTACCTGGCTAATAGGACTTAAGTTGTATTATTTGAGCACTAAATATTATTTTTGTGGTAATTACATCTTTTAGTGCATTCACAAATTGTCTAAAAATGATTACTCTGGCTCATTTTACTGCCAAGATTACATTTATAGCCAACTTGCTAACCAATTCAATAAACATTTATTGAGTACCTCTTTACTAGTACTGGAGTTAGACAAAAGTCCTACCTGCAAGGAGGTCACAGTTTGGTAAGACCAAGAAAGAAATTGTCCAAAAGAGCCAAACTAAATGCTATTAACTCCATAAGTGTGAAAAGGAATGTAGATTCTAGAAGGCATTTTTGGTTTTCTTTTGAGGTTGATAATGAATGTTTTTGGGGGGCAAACCTAACTATCAGATGGCAGGTCCTAAGTGATAGCTATAAGCTAATTTTAATATTAGGTTAATATTAAGTTTAAAAGAAAACTTTAAATTCCAAGTATAGAACTCGGTATTATCCCTGTTTTCATTTGTTGTTGTTTTGTTTGTTGGCAATTGAATGTGGGATTCTTCTCAGGAAGAGGCTTGATTTTCCTCTGGGATGCACAATAGTGGGTGTGTTTGATTTTGAAAATTAGTCCCTTCAAACATAGCCTGAACTCACTATGAGTTGGATAAATGACTCTCCACTAGAATTAATGAGAATTGTGGGTGTTTGGAATAAGTGAGTCCCAGGAGGAAAATGGGGAGTTCAAAAGAAAGGAGCTGGAGCCCCAACAATATGGCTGCAGCTGAGGCTTCCGTGGAGATGACCAGGAAGATCATTCTGGAAGCACGAATAGCTGAGGGACCTTGAGAAGAGTGACATCTACTATTGATTTCTATTATTTAAGTTTAAATTGTTTGCTGAGCTACGTGTGTGAAGAAGTAACATAAGTTCCCCACCCCAACTGTCTCAATTGGCCTAAAACTTCAGAATTATCTACTTCATATAACATTGGCTTAGTGGATTACTTACTGTGCACATTCTGAGACATTGAGAAAGCATGAGAGAGAGAGAGAGAGAGAGAGAGAGAGAGAGAGAGGAGAGAGAGAAGTTTAATTTTTATTAACATATTCTGAATTTGGCAATATGAAAATTTAATGAGAAGCCTTTTTATTTCAGCATACATGTAAAATGTGACATTTCAAAAATAAATTTTATTTTGATTTTTTGAAATTAAAGATAGGGAGATTGTGGGCACCATAATTTTTTCAATGCTTATGTCCTTTAAATCAGTGGTCTCCAACCTTTTTGGCACCAGGAACCAGTTTCATGGAAGACAATTTTTCTGTGGATGGGGGATGGGAGGGTGGTGGAGCTCAGGTGGTGATGCCAGCTATGGGAAGCAGCTATAAATATAGATGAAGCTTCACATGCTTGCCTCCCAGTTCATAAGTGTCATGGGAGACAATTTTTCCATAGACAGGGCCAGGAGGAGCAGCAGAGCTCTGCGGCCTGGTCCCTAACAGGCCACGGACCAGTACTCGGTACTGGTCCGTGGCTCAGGCATTGGGAACTGCAGGTGTAAATGACCTCATCCAGCCTGGTTGGAGATAGTTAGAGAGTGACAGCTTGGAGGTGGTGCCCCACCAGATCACAAAAAGGGAGGGGAAGAATGCACCAGAAGGTTAGAGGAAAGACAGAGATTATTAACTCAGCAGATGCAAGAACTTGGAACCTAAGATGTTGAAGAGAAAAGTCCTCTAAGAATCTCAGGGCTAGTGCTGGGATAGAAATGTAAGCCAATTTTTAGCTTCCATCCTAAGGGACAAAGAAATTCAGCAAGCTGAATGACTTGAGAAACTCCAAGGCTGACAGCCAGGTTAAATATGCCACTGAACGTGTAACACATATTTAGCCATGGTGCTTTCCCTAAGCAGTCCTGGAAGGGAAGGGTGATGTTTGCAGATAGGATTCTGAAAATAGCTTTGTGAGATCTTTATTAATTATTTCTCTTTCAAAAATGTTTTAAAAAAGGTAACTCTGGCTACTGCATAGAGGATGGAACGTATGTAGTGAGAGTAGAATCAGACACCTGTTAGGAGGCAATCGCAAGTTCTGTGTCAGACTATGACTGATTAGAGTTTGTAGAAACCTTCCTTGCATAGCATATGCGAAAATACTGGATAAAAAAATAAAGCTCGTTATCTTTAATGTATGGCTGAGTTTAAGGAAAAGCAATGGAATTCTTCCAAAGTCAGAAAGTAAATTTTAATCCATAGGGTTAAACAAGCTCCAGAGCAGGAGTTGGCTCTGGTGTTCTGTTATCTACAATCCTTGACAGCCAATGGTTTGGATTTTAATGGGGCCAAATCATGGTAGGAGGTCATATCTGCAAGTCCTGCAAAAAGCTGGGAGCCCCAAGGGATGATGACATCATTGGGTAAATTAGGAAAAACCTTCCCCCACCCCCAAGGAGCATGACTGAAGGGGTACTTATCTGTATTGACTTTGGCTCTGGGTCTAGCAGAAAGTAAAAAAAGTCTCCCCCGAGAAATTCTGATCACAGTCCACACTTGTGCAGATTTAATTTCTGAATTCACAATATCTGGAAGCCTTGGAACCCTGAAGTCTAAAATTTGTATTAATGATACTCGCAAGGTCCTAGAAAATGTATATATAAACCCTCCCTGGAGGAATAAAGTTTAAAATTCAAACTCAAAAACTCCACAACATTCTACTATGAGCCCACAACTTAAAGATATGAGGAATCAGGAGAAATAACAAACTAGAGTCATACCACAAAATCTACAGATACCTGGAATGATCAAATATGGATGATAAAATAAGTATATTTAGTTAAGTTTTAAAGAAATAGAAGAGTAGGAAGAAACTATCAACATTGACCTGGCAGATTTGAAAAAAAGAACCGACTAAAACTTATAAAATGAAGAAGGTAATAATTGACATTAGAATCAATGGGCAGTATGAACAGTAGATTAGACACAACCAAAGGGAAGATTAGTGGACTGAAAGATGGAGCTAAAGAAATTGCATGGGAGGCAGCAAAGAATTGGACAATATGGATAAGATTTTAAGAGACATGAAGTATAGAGTGAGAAGATCCAACATGAATCTAATCATAGTTCCAGGATATCATAGAGAAAATAGGATAAAGCGCAAATTGAAAATTTGGTGGGGATTTGGTTGAAGAAATGGTTGAGATTTTCCAGAAGTGATGCAAAACTCTTATCCTCTGATTCCGGAATGTCAATGAGTCCCAAGCATAATAAATAAAAATAACTTCATGTGTAAACATATAGAGCAATGGGAGAATTTCAAAGTCAAAACAAGCTTATGAGGAAGTCCAGGAGAGGTAGACTACAGGAGTAATAGCAGAGGTGGAGAGATGTATGCAGATTCAGGTCATGTTTCAGTGTTGAAATTGGTACAACTTGCTGATGGGATAGATCTAGGCATGAGGAAAAATAGGTATCCAGGATGACTGCTACAGCTGGGCTGGTGATTGGTGGTGTATTAACTAGGAAAGATGGGTTTTGCCCCTTCCATCTATGGGGGCTTGGCACAGCACCACCACTGGATATATGCGAGGGAGATAAAAGCAGCTGGCCTTTCACGTTG
The DNA here is from genome assembly GCA_004363605.1 of Indri indri. NCBI lineage: Eukaryota > Metazoa > Chordata > Mammalia > Primates > Indriidae > Indri > Indri indri. The sequence goes on along the minus strand of RJWJ010014578.1, from coordinate 15,374 downwards.
CCATTCCTCAGGCCCTGCTGACCTGCTTCTGCCCACAGAGCCCCTGGGCCAGTGCCAGTCAGTTGATGTCAAAGGCAGTGAAAAGGGTAGAGAGCTCAGCCTCCAGATGGTTGTCTGGAGCTGTGGGGCTTAAAGGAAGAAATGTGGGTTGTTGTCAGGAAGTGCAGTCAATGTGACTTGGAGAGAGCCTGAAGCCAACGCCTTGAGTGAAAAGGTGACATTTCTGCCGAGGCTCATTTCTAAGACAGCAGGCAATTTTAGTCAGATTTCCACCAGGATTTTCCTGTCACTCTATCCTCAGGCGCAATCTTAATCTTGCATTTTTCAAGCCAGTCAGTCACTGTCACTTCTTCTTGTTTCAGCAATATATATATATATATATATATTTTAACTTTCTGGTTTTCCTCAAAATGTTTTCAAGGGCAATGTGTGCTATTATAAGCATGGCAGAAGGAAGAGATGCTTGGTTCTGAGGCTACAGCTTATCCTGGGCTTCTAAATGGGAAACATAGTTCTTTGGACATTTGGATTGCTTCCTGCATGACACTTTCAATAAAAAGAGAGCCAATCATTATGCAAAACCCTATAAATAATGTTTCCTGCCTTTTAGTGACTGTGCCTTTCCAGCTTCCTTCTCATCCCTGAGTAAATCCTCTGTCCTCATCAAAGGGTCTAGGGATTACGTTCCACAAGCTCTCCATGCCCATCTTCTATTTTCCCTCTGAACTTTCTTTGCATATCTCCAAATTCAGCCCCTTGTCTTCGGACCTGATTTTTTTAAATAAAATTTTCAGTTTTTGAATAATGTTAGATTTGCAGAAAAGTTGCAAAGAGAGTACAAAGAATGTCTGTATACTCCTCATGTATACAGTTTTTTCTATACTTTACATCATACGTTCCTGTAGTTCATTTACGATAACTAAGAAACCAACCAGTATATTTCTGAACTATGAACTGAACCTTTCACTTTATTTGGATTTCACCAGTTTTTCCAGTAATGGTCTTTATCCATCCAGGATACCATATTACATTTAGTCATCATATCTCTTTAGATTCCTCTTGGCTCTGACGGTTTCTCAACTCTCCTTGTTTTTGATGACCTTGACAGTTTGGAGGAGTGTTAGTTGGATATGCAGAATGTTCATCGGTTTAAACTTTTCTGACGTTGTCTCATGATTAGACTGGGGTTCTAAGGCTTTTAGGAGGAAGATCACAGAGATAAAGTGTCATTTTAAAAATCGGATCATGTCAAGGGCACATACTAAAAACGTAACTTATTACTGTTGATATTGACCTTGATCTCCTGACTAAGGTAGTGTTTGTCAGGTTTATCCACTGTGAAATTAGTTTTTTGTTTTCCCCTTTCCATACTCTGTTCTTTAGAATTAAGTCACTAGGTGTATTCACACCCAGGAAAGTGAGGAAGGATTAAACTCCACCTCCTAGAGGACAGAGTATCCACGTAAATTGTTTGGAATTCTTCTGTAAGGAAGATTTATCTCTTGTTCTCCATTTATATATTTATTGAATCATTTATTTATATGACTGGACCTGATTTTCATCCCTCTGCTTGGTCTCCCTTGTTAGGCTGGATGCTTTGTTCAGCCTATCTCTGGATTCTTAACCCTGCTTTGCTTTGGATACTGTCTGGATAGTCAGTTCTCTGGTTTTTTCCCAGACCTTACCTCTTTTTTTTTTTTTTTTTTTTGGAGGGGGGAAGGAAAGCAATAGACAGAAGGGAGTGGATAAAAAGAAAGGGAAGTGTCACTTTGTGGGGGGAAAATGTGTAGAGAGAAGAGAAGACAGCAGGATTTAAGATATGTGTTGGAAAATGAAGCAGATGCAGGTAATTAGAGCAAGAGATGACTGAAAACATGTTTTCTGGGAACTTGCAGAAAACATGGAAAGTGCACTGGAATTTCCACACTTTAAGGTGAGGGGTGATTCTGGAGGATTCTGGGTGGCAGAGATCCAGGTTACATTTAAAGATAAGGAAATAGGATCCTGGAGGCCTTAAAGATCAACCCATCACATTCCTAAAGATAGGAAATCTGTGGACTCGGGAGTTCTTGTGGATTGCCTCAGGTCAAAGTTGTCACCAGCAGAGCCCCAATTAGAACTGAGGTTTCCTGATTCCCCATCTAATTCTTGTTCCAGGATGCTGCAGCTGTTTCCTTGTAAGCTGATTCTGATAATAATAGACTGGGGTTTTCCTTCCCCCCTGGGAAGTCTGAGGCTATAAGTAGAAATAGCCTCAATGGGATAGAAACAACGCAGGGAGGCCCAATTCCTTTCTTGGTGATTTAAATGTTAATACTTTGGCACTTCTCCAGGCAAGTGGGAGATTAGAAGGCAGCTGAGGAACTGTGCCTATTCTAGGGAGCCCGAGTCCCTGTTGTTGGTTAAGTGACACTTTGCAGTTCTCGAGGACAGGATTAGAAGCTTATGAGAGATTCCTAATGGAACCCAACCATCCTTTCATCTTGTGTCAACGGCAATATTTCTCCCCTTCTCTCTAGACCAGTAAAAGCATCCAGTAAACTACTGAATCATACATGCTTATATTAAAAATCTGGACCTTTATTTGGAAGCAATTAGCTGCTCTAGCTCAGATGTAGTTCAGACAGGTGCTTGGTAAACTTGTATCTGTGTGTTTCTCTGCCAGAGCAACCTGCTCCATTTTCTCTGAAATTTTAGCTGCACTTGTTGTTTCAATACCCAGCTTTTTAAAAGCCAAAAATCCAAATGGAAAACAAAACTAGGCAGTTAAAGATTTGGCGATTTAGTTTACTCTCCAACAAACATCTGGGAATTTGGAACATCTGGGTTGTTTGCTTTGAAACTTTAGTGTTATGTATAGTAACTATGCTTTATTTATTTCGGGGCATTTGCCAAGTCCTGGTCCAGTTCCAGACTGTGACTGAAAGAAAGCTGCCAATCAACCAAGTGTAGCAATGACCTTGGGTTTAGCAGCTCATAAACTTTTGTAAAAGAACATTTGGAAAGTACTGAAAAATAAAAAGAAGAAAGTAAAAATTGCCCTTTTTTCTATCATTAAGTATAGTCACTGTTTTTACATTTTAGTAATATTTCATCTTGTCATTTTTTCCTATATGTAGTCTTGTTAAAACATACTTCTTACAAATACATTATACATTTCTTATCCCTATTTTTGTTTTATGAAATAACAAATCTGCATTTTCCATGCTAATAATATGTTAAAATAACATTTTAATTAGTATATTAATTATATGGCCACATCATAACCTATTTTATAGATTTTTCCCTCATCGTTTATTATTTAGATGGTTTCCAGTATTTGGTGGCATAAATGCTTTTTACCTTAAGATTTTTCTGGATTTGGAAATTTTTATTTGGACAACTATCTAGAGTTGGAATTAAAGGCTATTACTTTCTTAAAGGTTTGGGTTGACCGGGTCTTAAAGGGACTCACATCTTCCAGATTTTTTTCCATGAGGACAAAATCAATACCAAAATTATGATAGTGATTTTCAAACTCTTTTTTGCCAGGAATTTTTAAAAAATTACCTATCTACTTCATATTTTAAACTATCAATACTTTTGTCTGCCCAAAGGTAATTGTGCAATACGTGATTTTATTTTCATTTGTTTGCTATCAAAGTCATACATCATGAAGTATATCCTCATCCTCTGTCTTCTCTCAAATGACCAAGATGAGCCAGTTTGACTCGGAGTTTTTGTCCACCAGCTTAAACTGCATGTTTTCTTGGTACTATTAGATTGGAAAAGGATCCAGAGTGGGAGGTGAGGGTGGTGAGTTGGAGCTAACTTCTTTAGGAAGAACCAAAGTTTAAGGTAGGGAAAATAGGTATGTTGTTAGGTCAAAGGGCAGAAGGACCATGGTGATTCCAGAATATCCCTACAGAGGATGATTAAACCAGAAGGAAATTTTGTATTTTAATTAAAAAAAAGCTAAGAGACAGAGCAGTTCCAAGATTATCCAATGGATCAATAATGTCACCTAGGATCCAGGTTGTTTCTAACTTTCTACTCTACTACATCTAGCACGCTGGCTTTGTCTTTATGCTTGTCTATTTATGGTCATAAGAAGGCATCACATTCTTGGCCAAAAGAGTCCAAAGGGAGCCAAAGCTTCTAAAAATTTTCTCAGGAAGTAATAAAGAAAAGAGTTCTTATCAGATGTCTGTCTCCCTTTTTATCATAAAGGAAAATATTTTCTAGGAGCCTCTAGCCAACACGCTCTCAGATATCACTGGACAGAACTGGATCTTATATATGCATCTGAGTCAATCACTGGCATTTGAATCTTACGCCAATCAGAGTTCGATCCCTGGGAAAGGGGAAGTAGCCCATCTTCTCTGAGCACTTTGCTGCCATGTACCTAAAAGAATATGTGGGGTTTTTTTGTCGTTTGTTTCGTTTTTATTTAGTAAGGAGAAGGAGTGGATTTTTTAGGGATATAACATACAACATTTGCTACAGCCAACATTCTGGTTTGAGAAGCAGACCAGATGATTTCTTTATGCTATTTTTGTATAACAAACATATTTATTTTTAAATGTTGAAATTCTTCTTTCTTAGAGTAACTTGTATGTGTATGAGGAGGGGGGTGATTAAAATTATGGGGAGCTAAAGTTCCCAAAGCCACTTCATGGCTTCTCCACAGAAGGATGGGGAAATAAACCCAACCCTCCAAAGTAGTTTAAGTGAAGCAAGAAAGTAATAGACCTTGAAGCAAGATAAAGAGGTTTAGGGTAACTTCTATGAATAATGTTGAAGATTACGTGACTTGTCAGAAAGGCTATCTTCTGATGCATTCTGGGTCAGACTGGTATAAAAGTTCAGAGTCAGGGCAGCCAGTAAACAACTGATAAGGGTGAAGAATAGTAGTTTGAACTCTCCTGGGTTGTTTGAAATATTGGAACTAGTTTATGGAACCATGGGAGTTTGGGATTCCAAGACAGAAATCATGAAATCATAGGTTTCCAGTTCTCTTGCTTGTTTCATACTCCACTAAATTCATTGGGAAGGCTTTGAAGTTCACAGGATAGCTAAAGAAATTGGGTTACTGTAAGGGGGTGCTATGGTCTTTGAATGTTTTTGTCGCCTCCAAAACTAATGTTGAAACTTAATTCCCAAAGCAGCAGTGTTGGGAGGTGAGGCCTAATGGGAGTTGTTAAGGTCAGGAATGGATTAATGCCACTATAAAAAGGGCTTGTGGGAGTGGGTTCTCACTCTTCTTTTTATCTGCTATGTAAGGAGCAGCATTCCTCCCTGACAGAGGATGCAGCAATCATCTTGGAAGCAGAGACGGGGCCCTCACCATACACCAAACCTGCTGGTGCCTTGATCTTGGACTTCCCAGCCTTCAGAACTGTGAGAAATAAATTTCTGTTTTTTAAATAAATTACCCAGTCTTGGGTATTCTGTTATAGCAGCAAGAAATGACTAAGAAAGGGTGCTCCTGGGATTAGACATCATCTTCTCTGTTAAGCATGCCTTGATTTTCAAGGAAATGATTGGTTCTCTCTATATAGGATCTCTGTGCTCACTCCCGAGGTTATGCTCCTAACCCATAATGTTACAGCTTATGGTCTGATACAAGGCATGCATGATAGTTATGATATTAATAATGGAGAATGAATTCACAAGTGAATAAAATTAAATTAACTATAACATGCAAAAAAGGAATTCCCTTTGTTCTTTCAGAAGATTCAGAATAACCAAAGTAGAAGATTTTAAAGTATATTTATACATGTATAATAAATTTTATTGAACATTCTTCTTTCATTTCTTATAATCCTACTTAAACAAATACCTTATCTCTAAAGCAGTGGAATTTCACCCAGCCTTGAAATTAACAGCTAAGTATTCAAAAAATAAAAAGGACGGATTGTGTTATCAGATTTGTGCCCTGAAACCAACCATCCCCTGCCTCTTCTGTACAGTTATAAAGACCTAAATATGTTTCCAAAAAGCCTGTTTACTCAATCTGCATGCTAATAAAGATGGAAGTCTGGAATTTGACCTTTCTTATTTAAACACTTTTTAGTGGAATATGTTTGGCTTTTTAATCTCAATAATGAGTAAGATAATTTTTGAATCTGAATTGCCAAAAATAAAAATAAAACCTCAAATCAGATTGTATTCAATGTGTTAGACACTCTAAGAAGCCTAGCACATGGTAATATTTATTAATAGTATCACCTTACAATTTATGTCTTTATAACACATTTATGCCAACTATGAAATTAGATGGTCAAAAAGATATGAATATGGCCAGTGTTACAGGTTTGATTCTTGGTATGGATGTGAACTTTGCATAAAATAAATATTATTGTAGCTACATAAGGAACCCTTTAATATTAGGCAATCATCTTAGAAAGCATACTGACTGAGATGTCAGGTAAGTCAAAATTGGGTCCTGGCTGTACCTTGGATCATTCATTAATTCCTTCTGGGCCTCAGTTTTCCTCTCAAGAAGCTGAATATAATGCTATAGGTCTCACTTATTTCATTAGTAGTTTTGAGAGAAAATGAAGTGATTGTGTCAAAGGGCTTTGAAGTCTGTAAAGGTCATAGAATCGCAAAGTATTATAATTATTAGTCACAAGAGCCATAGGCAGACTCGGTGAAAGGAGATTACCTATTCATTATCCAGAGAAAAACAAACAAGTAACAGGTCAGTGGAATCATATCCTTGTATGACGACAGTGTTTACAGTTTTTATAAGAAAAAAAATCATTGATTAAATGTGGTTCATTTGCCATATTGTCTTAGCCATTATTTCACTGTGATTTGATCAAAGAAGATGTGAAGTTAAATAGTTCTCAAGGAAGAAAGGATCTAAAATTTGCTGCACATTTAAGAAAAAATAAAACCTAGAGGTATAAAGAGAAAGTGGAAGATGGGAAAGAAATCTATTTTCTGTTAAATAGGGCACATAATCTCTTTGAAATGTGTATGTGTTGGGAGTGGGTAATGAGGAGGGAGACAAAGAAGGAAGAAATCAGAGCATGCTGTTTTGATCTCTAGGGATGAAGTGGGGCCATTTAATCGCCAGATTGTCCTCAGACTGTGTAGATCTATTGTGCTGTGGTTGAACTCTGAGAGACAGTTCTGTTGTGTCTGTTAATTTCAGCACTTTGTGAATCCCTTTCCCCCCTTGCTTAAAGGGAATAGTTATTTCAGTTGATGCACATTTCACTGAATCCACGGATCAATAAACCAATTGGAAAGAAGTAAAGTGTGAATCTTCCTGTATGGTCTCCTGATGGAAAAGACAAAGCACAGCAATGAGATCTGAAATCCCCAACTGGGAGGAAAGCTGGCTTTTACTTGTCTGGCTTAGCAGATGACGTCAGTTGGCCCCGGGGCTTATGAATGTTATCTCTATAACCCTCTTTCTGTGGGTCTCTCACTTTTCCAGCTGGGCGTCTAACGGCTGGTTCACAGTTTCAAGTCATATCTTGAAAATCAGTGAAGCACGTTTTTTTTTTTTTACTTACAGTGAAACTGGGCAGTGAGACAGGAGCTGGTGGAACCATTCCAGCTGCAGGTTCTGAAATATGCAGTAGCCTGCTGGGCAAGGCACAAGATCATAGGATATGGCAATCTTTGGGCATAGTCCAAACCACGTACAAAAACCAGTCTTCATCTGGTCACGGGGTACAGAACTGGACTGGGGTTAAGAGGCAGGGCTCCAGGGATGTGAGCCAAGGCAGTAGTCCATTTTATCAGCCAAGGCTGTTGATTGAAAGCAGCAGAAACTTATGCTGGCTATCTGAAGGAAAAAGAGAATTTATGATAAGTGACTGGGGACTTGCAGGATTGATTGGAGACTGGAAAACTTGGCTTGGAAAAAAAAGCAAGGACATTCACAAAAATCAATTTCCAGTAAATTAAAGACCTTAATGTGAAAGGTAAAATTATAAAGCTTTAGAAGGTAAAGCAGGAAAATAGCTTCATGAAGTCAGAGTTGGGAAAGATTTTCTTATAAGACACAAAAAACACTACTCGTAAAGGAAAAGATTACTTTTTCTACCACATTAAAATTAAAAACTCTATATAGCAAATGACTCCTTAAAAGAGTGAAACAATAGAGTAGGAGGTGATATTCGTGATACTTAACAACAAAGGTCTAGATCCAAAATACATAAAGTGCTCCTACAAATACGAAACATGAAAAAGTCATACGACTCAATAGAAATTTATACACAGGACCTGAGCAGGCATTTAACAAAAGAGGAAATTGAAATGGCTAATGAATATATGGAAAGGCACTTAGCCTCATTGATAATTAGGCAAAATAAAACCATAGTGAGTTACCGATACATATTCACCAGATGGGCAAACATTAAAAAATCAGACCATACCAAGAAAACCATTTGTGCAAATGCTGTGGAAAATTCTTTGCCATTATCTCCTCAAATCTGAACACAAGCCCACCCTATGATCCAGAAATTCCACTTCTAGATGTTTATTAATAACAGAATGGATCTATAATAAAATGGACCAAAAAGGTCCAGAATACACCACCATGGCATAAAAATTATTTTGAGCAGAAGGCATCTGAGTCCCTGCAATCTTTTATCTGCCAAGAAAGCAGAGCCTCCTCAAATAACTCAAAAGAACTCAATTATCATAAATTCCCTCTCAGAGAGCAGCCAGAGAAGATTGCTCTTATGACTGGAGATGGGAAGTCTCCACACCACTCCTAAACATTGTATTAAAACTATCATATCTCCCAATCTATCCTCCATTTATCTTTCCTAAAAGTCATTTGTTTTCTCATAAGCACCCTTCTTTCCCTCCCCTTCCACTATTAAGATACTATATATGCCTAAAATTCTAACTGCCTCTTTCAGTCATGTTTTTCTGTGAACTCTCATGCATATGTGACTAAATCTGTATTTTCTCTTGCTAATCTGTTTTTTTTTCCAGTTTAATTTTCAGACCCCCAAATACTGAACCTAAGAGGTAGAGGAAAAGTTTTTCCTTCCAGATAGGACCTACAAATAACTTCACAGCAACAAAAATGAATACACTACAGCAACATACAACAACGGAGACAAATATTTTACACTATACAATGCTCTAAAATAGTTAAAGAAACAAAATTAAACCGAATTGTTTAGTCATGAATCTCTAGCCATCCCTGCTGGAGTAGTGTTCATTGTGGGAAACTCATGCAGACAGCATCAGTAGCACATGGCCAGGTGCCTGGATAACACACCGATATCTATCAGAGCCATACATAAGACTCTGGGACAGGCATCACAACCATTGGGCTTTGGAGTTTTTAAGCTGCAAAATGTCATGACAGACCCTTGAATCGAGCCCTACTCCACCAGATTATTCTTTGTGCTTGGAGGTAGCACCATGCCTTCAAGCCCTGTGACTGGCTTCTAAGCCTTGCGTTTGTAGCTCTATGACATAAGCAATGAGTTATAGGACTTGCCAAATCAACATTAATACTTCCACAGGATATGCAAAAGACTCCAATCCAAGTCTTACAGTTTACCAAGATCAACTGCCTTAAATGCCAAACTGAGGTCCATTTTAATGGAGCATTGCAGGAAATGTAGAATTTTTCTTTTTTTTTTAGGATGCCAAGTTATAGGGGAATCAGTGTTGGGAATGTTTAACTTTTACATCTGATTTAATTCTCCCACTTTTTGGTGAAGTTATATTATTGTTTATATTATAACTGCCAAATTTTACATATTTTTATATACTTTTCCTTATGTATGCCATCTTTCACAATAAAAAAAGAGAAAGAGAAAATACTGGAATCAGGAGGACTCTAGAGGGTATAGTGCCTGCACCACCGCCAAGATTCCAACAATCACAGCCTGGTGCTTAGACTGCGATGACATACTCGAATCACTCACTCTTGACTCAGAAAGTCCCAGAATAGAGGGGAATTACCTGAGGTAGTGATAGCCTTCAAATGCACTATTGGGCAGCTTATCCTAGAGGTCATAGAACAGAAATGTTTGCAGACCAGATTAAGATGCTCAAATGACATGATTTATCAAATCAAATCAAATTTAAATCCACAGAGAGAAGGATGGGGTAAATTAACTCACTTAGGATAAGTGCGTGTGAGATGGAAGGACCATATCATCTGAATCTTAGAGTATGCAATGTTCTTATATCCTATCTCTCTCTCTGCCACATCAGTCTTCCAAAGTGTGGTTATAAGGCCCAGAGTTAAGATTTGAGCAAAGGAATCCAGAGATGGATGATACCTGGGGCCAATGACATACATTTTCTCTATGGCAGACACACAGGGACAAGTACAACTGGCCGTGGCTGGAGCTTGCCAACTAGCCTGAGGAGCAGCCAGGGGTTTTATTTGTTTCTTGGGCCACAAACACATGGAGCCAAAAATGGGTGTCACCGATGAGTGATGAATTTAAGCCTCATGAAAAGTAAGTGCTCATGTATAGTGTATCCTGAATATTTAGTGCCTCTTGTAGATTTAGTCTCATGAGTGTTTAGTATCCAAGTGCTTCGTGAATATTAGACATCTGTTGGTCATTTCATTCCTGTTTGACACACACCACACTCTACTTGTTAGCTTCTTATCTTATGTATACCCCTCCCTATAAGTTCTTTTTTTGTGTATGTTTCTTTTGTTTTTATTGCAAAATATTAATTAAGGGGGTATAATGCCTTGATTACGAGGATATCTTGTATAATGCTTAAGTAAGGGCTTTAGGTGCACCCATCACCAGAATAGTGTTCACTGTACCCAATACGTAAGTTTTTTCCCCCACATTGTCCCACCTTCCTTCCTTCTTGGTTTCTCATGTCCTTTATATCACTTTGTGCCCTTGTGTACATCTATTAGCTCCCACTTATTAGTGAGAACACATGGTGTTTGGTTTTCAATTTATGAGATACTTCACTTACGATAATGGTCTCCAGTTCCTTCCACATTGCTGCAAATGACATTATTTCATTCTTTTTTATGGCTGAGCAGTATATATATATATATATATATATATATATATATATATATATATATATTTTTTTTTTTTTTTTTTTTTTCTTTATCCTCTCATGAATTGAAGGGCACCTAGGTTGATTCCACATCTTTGTATTGTGACTTGTGCTGTGATAAACATTTTAGTGCAGGTGGCTTTTTGATAAAATGACTTCATTTCCTTTGGGTAGATACTCAGCAGTGGGATTGCTGGATGAAATGGTAGGTCTATATTTATTTCTTTGAGGAATCTCCATACTGTTTTGCATAGAAGTTGCACTAATTTTTAGTCCCACCAACAGTGCGTATAAGCATTCCATGCCAGCATCTATTGTTTTTGACTTTTTATTAATAATATTGGCCACTTATTAATAATATTAGCCATTCTGATAGGGGTAAGGTGGGATCTCGTAGTTTTAATTTACATTTCCCTGATGATTAGTGATGTTGAGCATTTTTTCATGTTTGTTGGCCATTTGTCTTCTTTTGTAAAACTTCTGTTCATGTATTTTGCCCACATTTTTGATGGGGTTGTTTGTTATTATATTTTCTTGCTGATTTGTTTGGGTTCTTTGTAGATTCTGGCTATCAGTCCTTTGTTGAATATAGAGTTTGAGAATATTTTATCCCATTCTGTAGGTTGACTATTCACTCTGTTGATTATTTCCTTTGCTATGCAGAAGTTTTTTTAATATAATTAAGTCCTATTTATTTATTTTTGTTGTTGCTGTATTTGCCTTTGGAGTCTTAGTTGTAAATTCTTTGCCCAGGCTGATGTCTAAAAGAGTTTTTCCTACATTTTCTTCTAGAATTTTTATGGTTTTGTGCTTTACTTTTAAGTCTTTTATCTACCTGTAATTAATTTTTCTATATGGTAAAGGATAGGAACCCTGTTTCATTCTTCTGCATGTGGCTATTCAATTTTCCCAGCAGCATTTATTGAATAGGGATTCTTTTCCCCAGTGTATTTTGTTGTGTACTTTGCCAAAGATCAGTTGGTTGTAGGTAGATGGTTTTATTTCTGGGTTCGCTATTCTGGTCCATTGGTCTATGTCTCTACTTTTATACCAATATGAAGCTGTTTTGGTGATTATAGCCTTGTGGCATAATTTTAATTCAGGTAATATGACGCCTACAGATTTGTTCTTTTTACTTAAGATTGCTTTGGCTATTTGGGCTCTTTTTTGTTTCCAAATAAATCTTAGGATAATTTTTTCTAGATCTGTGGAGTATGATGCTGGTATTTTGATGGGAATTACATTGAATCTGTAAATCACTTTGGGCAGTATGGACATTTTAAAGATGTTGATTCTACCAATCCATGAGCAGAGGGTGTTTTTCCATTTGTTTGTGTTATCTGCCATTTCTTTCATCAGTGTTTTGTAGTTCTCCTTGTAGAAGTCTTTAACCTCCTTTGTTAAGTATATTCTGAGGTATTTTATTTTCTTTGTAGCTATTGTGAATAGTGTAGAGTCCTTGATGTGACTCTCTGCTTGAGTATCATTAGCATTTGGAAATATGTAGAACAGAAATGCTACTGATTTGTGTACATTGATTTTGTAACCTGAGACTTTGCTGAATTTACTTATCAACTCCAGGACTCTTTAGGTGGAATCTTTAGGGTTTTCTAGGTACAAGATCATATCATCAGCAAACAGGGCTAGTTTGACCTCCTCTTTCCTGATTTGTACACACTTCATTTCCTTCTCTTGTGTGATTGCTCTGGCCAGGACTTCCAATACTATGTTGAATAGAAGTGGTGACAGTGGGCACCCTTGTCTTATTCTAGTTCTTAGGGGAAATGCTTTCAACTTTGCCCCATTCAGTGTGATGTTGGCTGTGGGTTTATCATATATGGCCTTTATAATTTGGAGGTATGTTCATTCTATGTCTAGTTTATTGAGGGTTTTTGTCATGAAAGGGTGCTGAATTTTACTGAATGCTTTTTCTGCATCTATTGAGATGATCATGTGGTCTTTGTTTTGGCTTCTGTTTATGTGGTGAATCATGTTTATTGATTTGTGTATGTTAAACCATCCTTGTATTCCCTGGGATGAAACCCACTTGATCATGGTGGATTATCTTTTTGATGTGCTGTCGAATTCAGTTTTGTAACATTTTGTTGAGGATTTTTGCATGTATGTTCCTAAGGGATATTGGTCTGTAGTTTTCTTTTTTCTTTTTGTTGTGTCCTTTCTTGGCTTTGGTATCAGGGTGATACTGGCTTTATAAAATGAGTTAGGGAGGATTCCCTCCTCAATCTTATGGAACAGTTTCTGTAGGATAGGTACCAGTTCTTCTTTGTAGGTTTGTTAGAATTTGGTTATGAATCCATCTGGTCCAGGGCTTTTTTTGTTGGGAGATTTTTTATTACTGCCTCAATTTTGTTGCTCTTTATAGGTCTGCTCAGGGTTTCTATTTATTCCTGGTTCATGCTCAGGAGGTTGTGTGTTTCCAAGAATTTATTCATTTCTAGTTTGTTTGCACAGGGATTGCTCCACGAGTGTGCTGCCGATCACACCCATACTGCACTCTCCTTTAAGTTCTATCCATGCGGGCTCCCTTACTTCCCAAGATTAGTTCACAGATTTCCCCTCTGTGCCCCCCTGCATCATGTTTGCATCCTGGGGGTATGGAATCCAGCCTGCAGGCCCATTCCTGGTCCCCCAAGATCAATCTCTAATCATACCAGGGTGAAGCATTCTGGTCCTGAATTGCCCAAGGAATGCTCTAACAGGCTTATTATCCCTCTGCTTTAAGGTATGCCCTGCTGTGCTGGAGCAGAAGCCTGAGCATCCCTTGGTCTTTAAGAGGAAAGGTGTGACCCCTATTTTCTGTGGAAGCCACTGTGTGGTGGGGGTACCGACAGAGGGGAAGCAGTTGCTCCTGAGAACCCTGGCTCAGTCGTCACTTGGATTACCTGGGACACTCAGCAGCAGTGAGTGGAAAGGGTAGGGGAGGAAAAGAGTCTGAATGGAGGACAGCTAACACTCTGGTCATCTCTGTCCCTGTCCCTGGAAGGCAGCCCACCTGGAATGTTCAAGCTCTGAGATCACACAGATTCCCTGGGACCCACCAGCCCCTGCCACGTCAGTCTGAGCAGGAGTTGGGAAATGTTTGTGTGAGGACCAGTGACATGAAAACTAAGGGGCTGAAGCTCCCTGGGGAGGACAAAGGCACATAATGGGTGGAGAAACAGTATGGCACTCACCATCTCAGCAGGGCATAAATTTCCCTTTCTGAAGGTGTCCCCCCCATGTACCAGCAAGAGATTAGCACTCTTATTCTCAGAGAGGGAGAGTTGACACCAAGATGAGTTTGCATAAACAGATCTTACTAAAAAAAAATTTATCTTCTGTTAATTTCCCCATATATTTCCTAGTTGCTTCCCCCTGATTTATCATCCCTTGAAGCTCAAACCTCCTATTCTTTGGTAAAATGGTGTATAAGCCTGTGAGTCTAACTGCTTCTTTGAGTTTCACTTCTTTCCTGTGAACTCTCATGTGCATAAATATTAACAAAAATTGTGTACCATTTCTCCTGTTAATCTTTTTTTAGTTTAATTTTCTGGCTCCCAGGAGAAAACTAAGAAGGTAGTGCAAAAGCTTTTCTTTCTGAACCAGGCAGATGTTATAACTGGTTTAAAGGAAAAGTGAAAAAAAGCACAACCTTATCTGGCAAGAAAAGGGAGTTGAAATGAATTGCCAGTGCGGGCAAAAGCTATGTTTTTCTCTGGAGTATAGGAGAATCAATTAAATCTCTACCAAATTGGATGGAATTTACATGTCTGTCAGTTACCAACAACTCAAAGGGGCTACAAAAATACTTCAAAACAAATGCAAGGACAGAATCTGATGACCTGGTGCTGTTTGTAGACAATGCATAGTTTTACAGTAAAACACAATTTTTTTCTATAATATGCAAAATAGCTGGTACTAATTTTTGTTGACTTCTCAACTGTTAGTATTTTCTTGACTCAAGCTTCTAACAGGCTCCTTACATGTCAGAGTTTTATTACTAGAAAGACTTTTAATATTCTCAAGGTTAATGTGCTGAAGGATTGAGGAGTTTTGGAAGGGCAATTCGAGAAGCCCTTAGGGTTGCTTGAAATTGGATTTTAGGTGCTAGTTTTTTGAGACCTGGGAAATCAGTTACTATGCCAGCTTCCTGGATGTCAAGAATGGCCACTGTTTCATACAATGCCTGCCAAGTAATAAAGCAATCAACATTTCCCCATTCAATAATCTTTCATACCACTGTCCAACGTGACATTCTCTTTAGAGAAATCACTGTGTTTGAAACCTGTTCCTGAGGTATTTAGAATTTAAAAAATGCTCATTTTACATATTTTGGCAATGCTGATCTGTTTATGTTACCC
>RJWJ010014577.1:0-37655 GCA_004363605.1 Indri indri | reverse complement strand
GGGACTTGGGGGGAAGGGGGGGCAAGGGCAACATACGTAACCTAAACATCTGTACCCCTATAAACAACAAACAATAAAAAAAAAAAGACAGAAAGAAATGGAAGTGGAGTAGGTGTTTGAGGGATAAAGGAAGGACGTGTGAAAATTATGACTTCACTTCTGGATAGTATAGAAAAACCATAAAGCCCTCTTTATGGTTTCCTTATAAAGGAATAAACATTTAATCAGTTAATTAACCATGGTAGTTGGATTTATTGGGCTAATAAAAAAAATCTATTTTAATTCTCTAAAGCAGTACTAACAGAAATATAAAGCTAACCAAATAGGTAATTTTAAGTTTTCTAGGAGCCACATTCAAAAAATTATTTTCAGTAACACATATATGTCGATATATTACTCAAAATATCATTTCAAAATGTAATCAATCCTTTAAAACCATTAGTGAGTTGTTTAGAACTATATCTTCAAAGTCCAGCATGTGCTTAACACTTACAACATATCTCAATCCAGATCATGCAATTTCAAGTGGCGTGGCTACTATATTGGACAGCACAGCTCTAAAGCAACCAACATGCAAAAAGAAAAAAGAAAAAGAAACTATCTTTTTGCAATAGAATTCAGTTGTTAAGCTCTACTGTAAAATATACATGAGACCCCTAATGTAAAAGCTGATTTCAAAACTTGACAATGACAATGATAATGATAAAGTAATTATAGCATGGCTTTTATTTACTTAATTCTCACAACAACCCTATGAGGATTAGAATCTCCATTTTACAGATGAGGACACGATCCCAGGCAACCAGGCCACAAGGAAATATTATACATCTCATGAAATAATAAAGGAGAATCCTATGTACTGACATGGGCAGATATGCAAACTGTATACAAAAACATTTATACTGTACAGTAAGTTAAAAATCAGGTTGTGGAACCAAATGTTTACTATAATGTTCTTTTTCTAAAAGAATAGTACAAGAAAATAAGAGACATTCTCATACATTTGTACTTCCACATAAAACACTCAATTGCAATTCTACTTATATTGAAAAAGGTTTGGAAGGTTAGAAACAAACGGTTAACATTGATTATACCAGGATGAGGAGAGTTTAAGTTAAAAAGTCTCTTTTTAAAAATTTTTTATCTTTTATATAGTTTTAAATCATGCATGTAATGAATGTTGGCAGGGAGAAAAAATATAACAGGCTTTTAAAAATAGTAGGACAAAAGAGGAATAGCCTTGAATTGGACAGTAATCCTAAAAATTCTGAAACCACAGCAAACGATATGGCGTATTGGGGACTTTTGCCCTCCAAAATTTTGCCAGGTAAATATAATTTAAGAAATGCTTTTTGGGAGAAATATATATTTTAGAAGACCATTCAAAATATGCCTATCCTGCATGATCTAGATTTTATCTCTGGATAAAACTGGATTATAGGAACCATCTGTAATCATCTTGCTCCTCTAAAGAAGGGGTCAACAAAGTTTTTTGGTAAAGTATATATTTTCAGCATTGCAGGCCATATGGTCTCTGTCATAACTATGTCAACTCTGCCATGGTAGCTCAAAAATATGTAAACAAACGGTATGGTTGTGCTCCAATAAAATGTTCTTTATAAAAACACTAGATTTGGTCCATGGGTAATAGTTTGTCAACCCCTGCCCTAAAGAATAAAGTTCAAGGAGTTTGGTTATGACATTACGATACCTTCCCTCTAAAAAAGATAATTTTAAGACACAGCTACAAGAAATCGTCTGTGGCATTTAGCAAAGGAGTGTTGGTGAGGATACCATGCACCCCATCTCCCAGAAAACTCCCCTTCAAAAAATTTTTTTAGTTTTATATGGCAAGAAACATTTTCTTACCATGGGAAATTTATCTTTCTCTTTAGGGGAATGCAAATCATGTAACTGATGATGTCTGTAAGAAAGATCAGAAAAATTGGTACATTAATTTATAAAAATGGTTTCAAGCCAGGTTTTCTAATGTTACCTAGCAACTCTTTCTAGGTTTTGATCTTTATTCTTGTTACTTTCTCCCTAATTCAAATTTTAGCTATCTTTACTTTCTATTTGATTGTCCTGAAAACTAAGGGGGAAATTTTTTAAAAAGCAACTCACCTGTGACTTCATCATATTCTGCTCTCTTCCAAAAGGGCAGATGCCTGAAAAAGCAAAACTGGTGATCAGAATGAAGTTTGGTAGCCCAAGCCAAGACTGTAGTTTCCACATTCACCAGTCTAGGAACAAGCACCACAGGAGGTCAGGTGGATAAAAGACTACCCTGTGGGAGAAGGTTGTTTGAGCCTCACAGAAGGACCAGGGAGCACCATATGAAGCAGGCATCAACCTTTATTCCTCTTCTGCCTATATGATCATATTGAACTTCGACTGGTTTTTTAATTGGATAGATATGAAGGTATGTTTCCAGCCGATTTACTAACAACTTATTGTTCCCCCTAGGAACCAGAAATTCTATTTGTAGAACATTATCATAAGGCAATAATCATGAACTGATATATATAAAAAGAACTTTTTAGCAGATGTAGCTCCCTGGCAGTAAGAATGGGAATGACCAAAAGGAAAACTGAGGAATGCATTTCTTTATTTCCCAGAAAGAACTAGCAGCTAAATTCCAACATCTCCCAAAAGCCCTCTTATATTTCCTCCCAACTCAGCAAACTCTCCAGCCAAAACAATATTCATGGACTAAAATGTTAATTTTAAGATGTTTTCTATTTAAATTGTTATTGCGGATTTTCAAGGGTGCTAATGCCTACATACAAAAATGGTGATACGTTGGAACCATTGATAAAAGAGAATATACCACCGTGCAGGAAGGCACATACCGGGGAAATATTTCTCAGTCCCAGGATGAGTCTCGTGGACAGGGCTGAACTGGTTCAGAGGAAGTGGGAGCTCCCATGACAGGGAGACTATTTTATATGGGGGCGTACCCTGGGCTTTATCAAAACAGATCTGGAAGGAAACGAGAAATAGTCATATTCATCTTTGGAAACCCAGCAGATGCTCGATAAATGTTTCTTGAATAAAATATAAAATGATTTCAATAAACTTAGAAAGAAGAGGACTAAAATCACACTTTTCAAAAGAATCCTATCCTTTTTGATTTGTTTGGTTTTGTTGTAAAATGATCATTTCTGGAGTGGGCACCAGAAAAGGCTAGGAAAAGATGTGAGAAGGGGCTTGACCTTAAGAACTCAACAATTGCCTAGGACCTGTGGAATTTAATGTATTTAGTAAGTAAAATCCTTTCCCAGTAAATTGCGCCTAACCATCATGACACACTGACCCCATTATTGTCTCCTCCAATCTCGGAATCCTCGGGCCTAGCAACCACATACCCTACTGAATTCCCCACGTCCATCACGTCACTGACCTCATGGACCGCCCGGTCATTTAGTCCACACCTCCTCGACCACCACCAATCACTGATTCTTCAGAGCTCCCTAAATCACTGACCCAAGTTATCCGCACCGATCAGTCCACCTGCACTGCATTCCCGACCCCACATCATCTCAGCACTTCCTAGTTACTAATCGCATAGCTCAGTCCACCCCTGACTCCCCAGTAGATCCAACATTAATCCCGCATACATCCCCCACCAGTGACTCATAAACCTATCGCTGACCTCACAGACCCCTCCCCTGCCATTACCAATCCCACAGACTCATCACCGCACATATCCTCCTCCTCACCCCCAGCTCGATTATCAGGTCCCGAAACGCCCATCACAGCTCAATGGGGACGGCTGTCACATCCATATTCGGGAACTCCCCACTTCCTGTTGGCGAGCAAAGCGCCGGGCTCCCGAGGCTGCGCCGTTCCGTACCGGGCGGTTCTGCCCATTCCGCTCCGTGGGCGGCTTTGTTCAGGAGGCAACATGGCTGCACCCTGGCGCCGTTTCCTACGGGAGCCGCCATCTTGAGAGCCCGTTCGGTTCCGTACAGGCAGAGGGATTCGACGGGTTCCGAGCCTCAGACTGGGCTGTGCCACCGTGGTAGTGAAGGGAGGGGAAGATGGCGGAAAGGAGGACAAAGACAGAAACCAGTAAGGTGCACACTTTTGCAGAGAGATTTTACAGGGGAATTGGAGAAGTTGAAGTGATACCCTCCTCTACTGGAAGGATGCTTTGGTGAAAGAGGAGGAATTTGGAATGGTACAATATTT
Organism: Indri indri; assembly: GCA_004363605.1. NCBI lineage: Eukaryota > Metazoa > Chordata > Mammalia > Primates > Indriidae > Indri > Indri indri. The sequence continues at coordinate 33,461 of RJWJ010014577.1, read as the reverse complement.
CCGTTGGGAATTCTATTTAAATGGTACAGTCCTCTTCCGGGCCGTTCCAGTGTGGGAGACAGGGGCCAAAGAGCTGGAAGAGCCCACTTGGGGAGGGGCTACGTTAATAGCAACGATAAGAAAGCCTCCAAGCGCGAAGTTACTATACTGTACAGTAATACAGTGTAGGAGCCGACTGAAAAAAAAAAAAAGGAAGAAAATTGAGTGACAGGAAAGAGGAAACAGGCATAAAATAAAGGAGACAGTGAGGAAATGAGAGAGACTACGGGGCAAAAACATGCAAAACGTTAAGAACAGAAAATGGGAAACTAAGGGACTAAGAGTGAGAGACTGGGGACAGAGGCGAGGCGCAATGAAGGGGAGGGGAGAGTGAGGGAGATGGGGCGTCTGAAAAGAGGAGGACGCTGACGGAATGGAAGGGGAAACGGCGGTCGGGTGATCCACCGTCCCGGTTTGCCTGAAACTGTCCCAAGATTAGCAGTGAAAGTCCTGTGTGCCAGGAAATCCCTCCCTGAGACTTCTGAATTCCTAGATTTCCGGGATGCGTGGGAAAAGTTAGAGGGAAAGTACAAAACCCATGCGGTGGCTCAAAAAGTAGGGCTGAAAGCAACAGTTTGTATTGTCAAGTGGATAAGGCATAGATTTCGTGCGTTCCCTCGTCACTATTGCTGTTTTTTCCCCTGACGCCTGATGTTGCCGACGATGGTGTGCAGTTTACAATAATGGATTATCCATGGTTGCGTCACTCCGGAGTGTTGGGTTATAAGTGAGTGATTTATGTGCATTGCAAGCGTAAGCATTAACGATCACTCTGACGTTGTGGTTAACTGTTGGGCTCTGTACTGATTATAGTGCTAGTTTTGTTTTTGACATTGTAAATATTGTGATCATGTTCCTAAGAGTTCGGATAATAAAAATGGGTATGATTATAATACCAACGCCAGCATGATCCAGACATCCAGGAAAGGCACTCATTTTGATGACAGCTGTAAAGATATGCAAGTGAACTAGAGAAGTAAATAACTAAAATAGAGCATACTGCACAATATACAAAAAAGAGTTTGGGATTGGCATAGTGATGAAGGGGATGTGAAAGCAGCTATGGAGACGGAATCTTACAAGTCTGGGATCAGACAGACAAATACTTAAAATAAATAAAAAGCTTTTCCTCTCCCCAAAAGACACCAGTGCTGAGTTGAAAATAGTGGCTGCTGAATTAACTTTGGCAGACCGCACAAATTTATTATGACATAGTTCCTTTCATTGCTGTAACAAACTGAAGAGAGTAACATTTCCTAATTCAGATGTTACAACTAAAATGTGCTGAACAAAAGGAGAAATTTTGATCACAGATGTCTTGGCCTCTTACCGTATAGAGCCAATCCTGCTTTCAACAATGTATCAAGTCTTCTTTTCTTATAATGTTTTTATCTGGCTTTGGTATCAGCATAATACTGGCCTCATATTAATAGGAATGAACTAGGAAGTGTTCCTTCCACTTTAATTTTTTGGAAGTTTGAGAAATGTCAGTATCAGTTCTTTAAATGTTTGATAGAATTCACCAGTGAAGCCATCGGTTCCAGAGCTTTTCTCTTTTTAAAAATGTTATTTTATTTATAATTGACAATAATTATATGTATCGATGGGGTACAATGTCATGTTATGATACATGTATACATTGTGGAATGATTAAATCGGGCTAAATAATATATCCATAACCTCACAGACTTATCATTTCTTTGTGGTGAGAACATTTAAAATCTACTCTTTAGCAATAGAGTGTATCAGCTGTTGTATAATAATCCAACAACAAAACTCAATGTCCTAAAACAGTAAGTGTTTGTGATTAGCATTATCCTTATTATTTATGTGACTATGGGTTAGCTATGAGTCAGCTGACCTCAACTGGTCTCCCTCATGTATCAGCAGGTTGGTTGGGAGCTCCACTCTAGTCTGGCCTTGAAGGAAAATGTTACCAGGGTCAGCTGTACCATATGTCTCTCATCCTCCTCATGGAACCAGTGGGCTATACGTATTTTCATGGTGATGCTGAAATTACAAAAATGGAGCACACAAATCTTATGGAGAAATGGAGTTTTAAGCTCCCCACTAATCCTCCTCTGTTACCTGTCTGTCTGGAAGGGGTAGGAGTACCTTGTTATTACTCCCCGTCAATGGCCTACGCTGATGTTATCTGGGGAGGAGCCTCATTACTGTTCAGCAGTGGTGAAAATCCTGACTTTCCACTACCCCAGTACTCTCTGACGCCACCCCAGTGGGAAAAGAAGGGGAATCTCATGACTGCAGGATGGCTGTGAAAGTCTGAGCTCTTCCCTTGGTCCCTTGTGACAGGACGAAGAAGGGCTCTTTACCACCCAGTAGGGATGAAATTCCTGGCTCCATACTCAGCATTCTGCTTTACAACTTGGCAAGGTGGGAGTCTAGGCTCCCCACTCCATCTTTCTGACACGGGTGAGTATTAGTCTGCTAAGGCTGCCACAACAAAATACCACAGACTGGGTGCCTTAAACAACAGAAATTAATTTTCTCTTGATCCTGGAGATTGAAAGTCCAAGATCAAGGTGCCGGCTGTGCTTTTTCCATTGGGGGCCCTGTTCCTGGCTTGCAGACCTTCTCCCTGTGTCCCCACGTAGCAGAGAGAGAGAGGAGCTCTCTGGTTATTATTCTTATAAGGACGTTAATCCTATCAGATCAGGTCCTCACTCTTAATACCTCACTTAGCCTTAATTACTGCCTAAAGGCATTGTCCTCAAATATAATAACATTGGGGGTTAGGACCTCAATATATGAATAGGGGGTATAGAATTCAATCCATCAAGCACAGATGGAGCTAGTTTTTTCCATAGCATTTGGCTGGAGCATAGCAATTATTTTCTAAAAATTTACTGACTTGTTATGTTACCTGACCTTTGGCTGAAGAGCAGGGTTTTTGGGGGGCAGGGGGACTTTTTAGTGTGTGTCCATTGATGTTTCTGAGTTACCAGCTTCTTCGCTTCCAGGCCTGGGATATATGAGGCAAAAAGAAAACCTAGGAAACTCATCACCTTGAGTCCCAAACTTTCTAACCAGTCTGCCTTCTTCTCTTCACCTTTCAGAGTCATATTTTGTTTGTTTTGTCTGTGATATCCAGGAGACACGGTGATGTAAGGAGTTCCATAGGCCCTCTCCCCAGAAAAAAGCTACCATAAATGAGGACAATTTTTAAAAATATATTTAAAACAATAACCAAAAAATTAAAAGCTATGCAAATTGTCCTAAGTACATAAAGAAAATCAAAAAAAAACAACACATTTGTTCAAGAAGATCCACTAAATCTAGGTAAGAACAATGAGATTCCATGGCATTTAAGCCATAATTCCCTCTTCCCCGGCCCCCAGCTCAGCATGATGAAAGCTCCACTCTAAACAGGCGAATGCAAGAATACGGGGCCTCCTCTCCTCGATCTCCCAGTCTAGAACTGTGGTATCTTTCCATGAGGGGCAGGCCTCCAACATTTCTCATTCCTCCAGCTCTGGGTTGCAGAGCTCTGTTGTAGGCAAGAATGGGGCTCTGTTCCCTCACCCAGCTCCCACTCATAAGCCAGAGGCTCTACCCTGGATGTAAAAAGCCAAGACTACTGAGGACCTAATTGCCTTAGCTCAGCTCACTTGTAGGGCAGAGTTTCCATGTCAGGAGAAGCAAGTCAAGAAGCCCAGAGGGGCCAGGCGCAGTGGCTCACGCCTGTAATCCTAGCACTCTGGGAGGCCGAGGCGGGTGGATCGTTCTGAGCTCAGGAGTTCAAGACCAGCCTGAGCAAGAGTGAGACCCCCGTCTCTACCAAAAATAGAAAGAAATTAATTGGACAGCTAAAAATATATACAGAAACAATTAGCCGGGCATGGTGGTGCATGCCTGTAGTCCCTGCCACTTGGGAGGCTGAGGCAGGAGGATCGCTTGAGCCCAGGAGTTTGAGGTTGCTGTGAGCTAGGCTGATGCCACGGCACTCGCCCCAGGCAAGAGAGTGAGACTGTCTCAAAAAAAAAAAAAAAAAGAAGACCAGAGGCTACTGCCCCCAGTGAGCGCTCTGCTAGTAAGGCAGAGGTGTCATGCCAGAGAAGGAGGCCACTGTCCCTGCCCCCATCTCCAAAGAACTGGCGTAGAGGTTTTGCCCAGAGAGAGAGAGGTAGGTTATAAGAACAGAGAAGAGCTTTCGAAGTTTTTCCCAAGAAACTGACTTTATTTGGAACAGAGAGTGGGGAAGTTCAAGCATAGGGCACTTTCAAATACATTGGAAATTTTAATTGTAAGCAATTAAAAGAAAACTGGTAGTTTTATGAGAGCAACAAGCTAAACTATAACCCTGATAGGTTACCAGACAGGATAAGGAGAAAAACACATCTAAGAGGAGCCCTCTTGGAGTCAGAACGAACCTCAAAAACTGGCCTCAAGACTACTCCTGCAAGGGCCTGCATTTAGTTACATCAGACTATGGAGCACTTTGTGCTTGTGGTAATTGTCAAAAACAATAGAACAATCAGCTGGCAATTAATGGAGGCCAAGAGATGGCTGTGATACCAACAGAAGCAGACAGCTTAACTGAGAGATCAGGGAAAGAGATAGTCAAAGAGAGCCCTATTAAAGTCACTATCATCCCAGGGTGACTATGTCCATGCCCAAGGCTGCACCCTTTTTAAAGTGACAGGAGTGCAGAAGAGACTGCATATTACAGGGAAATACACTCATTAAAATAGTCCAGCCAAGGCATTAAAAAATATGTACAAGCAAAGTATAACAACAAGCCCTGCTATAACAACAAGCCAGGTCCAGGGAGGAGAATCAGTATCCAGACTACTACAATATATTTTCTAAAACGTCTAGTTTTCGATAAAAAATAATATGAGGCCAGGCGCGGTGGTTCACGCCTGTAATCCTAGCACTCTGGGAGGCCGAGGTGGGTGGATCGTTTGAGCTCAGGAGTTCGAAACCAGCCTGAGCAAGAGCGAGACCCCATCTCTACTAAAAATGGAATCAAATTAGCTGGACAACTGAAAATATATAGAAAAAATTAGCCGGGCATGGTGGCACATGCTTGTAGTCCCAGCTACTCTGGAGGCTGAGGCAGGAGGATCACTTGAGCCCAGGAGTTTGAGGTTGCTGTGAGCTAGGCTGACGCCGCGGTACTCTAGCCCAGGCAACAGAGTGAGACTGTGTCTCAAATAAATAAATAAATAATATGAAATATGCAAATAAATAGGAAAGTGTGACCCATATGCAGGAGAAAAAAGAGGTAACAGAAAATGCCTTTGAGAGGGTCCATGTATGAGACACACCAAACACTTCAAAGCAGCTATTATAGTTGGGTATGGTGGCACACACCTGTAGTCCCTAGTGCTTGGGAGGTTGAGGCAGCATGATTGCTTGAGCCCAGGAGTTACAGTCCAGCCAGGGAAACATAAACAATGTCTTTATTTTTAAAGGAAAAAAAATTAAAAAGCAGCTATTATAAATATGTTAAAAGAACTCAAGAAAATCATGACTAAAGAAATAAAGGAAACGAACAAAAAAAGTAAAGGAAAGCCTGATGACAATATGACATCAAGTAGAGAATACCAATAAAGAAACAGAAATTATAACAAAGGACCAAGTAGAAATTCTGGAGTTCAGAAATTCACTAGAGGCATTCAGCAATATATTTGAACTTGCAGAAGAAAGTCATGGCACATGAAGATAGATGGATAGAAATTATGCGATCTAAAGAATAGACAGAAAAAAGGAAAGAGGAAAAATGAATAGAGACTCAGAAATGTGGAACACCATTAAACATCCAAACATAAGCTTTGTGAGAGTCCTAGAAGGAGAGGAGAAAGAGACAAAAGCAGAAAATATATTTGGAAAATAATGATGAAACTTCCCCAAATTGATGAGAACCATTAATTTAAATATCGAAGAAGTTCAATGAATACAAACATAGTCACACTCAGATACATCATAATAAAAATGTTGAAAAATAATGACAAAATTTTGAAAGCAGCAAGTGAAAAATCAACTTCTTTGTATACAAATGAATCTCAGTGAGATTAACAGCTGACATATCATCAGAAACAATGGAGATCAGAAAGCAGTTGTATAACTTACTCGAAGTGCTAGAAAGAAAAACATTAACTGTCAATCAAGAATCTTATAAAATTACCTTTATAAGATACAAAGTTATCTTTGTAAAATAAAGACATTGCCAGGTAAATAAAAGTTGAGAAAATTTGTTACGAGCAGATCCACCTTCAAAAAAAAAAAATACTAGAGGAAGCTCTTCAGGCTGAAAGTGATACTGCGTAATAATTCAACTTCACATAAAAAAACAAACAGCTCTAGTTAAAGCAACTATATAATTATAAAAGACAGTATATTCACATATCTTTTTCTTTCTTCTTTTAATGATTTAAAGAGCAATAACATAAAACAATATGTATATAATTGTATTATTGGGACTATAACATATACAAATGTAATATATATAACAATAACAGCATCAAGGAGGCCTGTGGCAGCAAAGCTGCATTGGCATAAGGAAATGATACCAGACAGTAACTCACATCCACAGGAACGAATGAAGAGAACCAAAAAAAAAAAAAAAATGGTAACTACAAAGGCATTACAATAAAAGATATGAATATATACTGTTCTACTTTTGTCCTTAGCTTCTTTAAAAGACATAAGATTATACAAAGTAAAATTGATAACAATGGGAATGACATTAGCAGAAGTGGCAGAGTGGGGACCTCCAAAATCTAGCCCTCCAAAATAGCAACAAATTATCTGACAAAAATTGTCAAAATCAACTTTTTTGGAGCTTAGAAATTAATCGAAGACTTGTAACAATCAGGGGAATGCATAATCAAGAAAAAAAAAAAACAACAACTGAATCTTTCTAAGACCCCACAGGGTTGGGGAACCTGCAGCCTTCTGATTTCAAGATTGTTCTTTTTTAAGCACCAAAGGAGGCAAGAAAAGCTTCATCTTTCTCTGCTAACTCATCTTTTAATAAAAGGATTCGTTCTGTAAAATTTGGATTCAGTCAAAAGGCCACACTTAAGGACCTAGAAGGCCATAAGTCATCTTGAGGCCTCAGGTTCTCCACCCTGGGCAGCAGCCTTAATGGCAACAGCCCACATTCCCCAGTACCATACCAAAGGGAGCAGAACAGAACTTGTTCCCAAAACACTGTGGTTGTTTCTTTTAACATGTCTGGTGGCTCCGTGAAGGATTGGCCCAAAGGGCTTGCATTTACCTCACCTAACTCAGAATTCTCCCAAGGCTAAGGCAGCTACCCAGAGGGAATTTATCAAAAACATTAAAGAGGAAATGTATTAGCCACTACTGCCTAGGACATGGTGTAACTGCTGGGCAAACAATAGACTAATCCAAAAGTTTGCAAGGAAAGGCTGGGTAGAGAAATATCTATGGAAATAGGGCTCAGAAAATCACTCACGTGTTTCTGGGACTCAGGAAGGCCATACACCTGCCCAGGGCTTGCCACATGCTCAGAAAAGATCTGAGAAGGAATGCAAATCAAAACTACAATGAGCTGTCATTTTACCCGAGTTAGAATGGCTATTATCAAAAAGACAAAAAATAATAAATGCTGGCAAGGATGTAGACAAAAAGGAACTCTTTTTTTAAATTTCAAAATATTAAGGGGGTCAAATATTTTTGTTACATGGATAGCTTCTATAATGCTTAAGCGAGGGCTATTAGTGTGCCCCTCACCTGAATAGTGTTCACTGTACCTGTTAGGTTTTTGCCCCTCCCCCTCACTTCCTCCCCGCTTCTTGATTTCCAATGACTTTTACTTCTCTCTGTGCCCATGTGTGCCCATCGATTAGTTCCAAATTATTAGAGAGTAAATGTGGTGTTTATGTTTTCATTCCTAGTACACTTCACTTAGTATAATGGTCTTTGGTTCCATCCAGTTGCTACCCAAGAGATTAATTCATTCCTTTTTAGGCTGAGTGATACTCCATGGTATATATACCACTTTTTTTAATTCACTCACGAATTGATGGACACTTCCACATCTTTGCGATTGTGAATTGTGCTGCAATAAACATTAGAGTGCAGGTGTCTTTTTGACAAAGTGACTTAACTTTGGGTAGATACCAGTAGGGGCATTGCTGGGTCAAATGGTAAGTTTATAATTATTTCTTTGAGGAATCTGCATACTGTTGTCCATAGCGGTTGTCGTGGGTGTCTGGGCGGTGGGCATTTGCTCGAACTAGGTACAGAGTAATGGTGGCTCAAGGCTAGGTGGTCCCTGGCAGAGCACTGGACCTCGGGGCTGTTCCGCGGGCCCAACGGCACTGGTGGAGACTCAGGGTGGGGTTTCGGGGTCCAGGCACAGCGCTGGGATCTTGGGACAGCACTGCAGGCCCATTGAGAGCTCTGGTGCCACACGGGCGGTGCCACGGGCTCTGGCGCAGCAAGAACCCCAGAGCCGGAACTGGGGACCGCAGAGGCAGAGCCGCTTGGGCTGCGGGCTGTTCTGGCCGCATGGGCACTGCAGATACCGAGCCACGTGGGCAGGAGCGAGTTCCAGTGGCCCAGGGACCCCGCCTAGGTCCCGCCGAGGCAGTGGCTCAAGTCTTCCCAGGTGGTCCCGGTGGAGCCTGATCCTCTGCTCAGACCGGGCAGGGGGACGCTGGGCTTCAAGTCACAGGGCATGGCATGGGGGAGTGTCTGCTCTGCCGGCTCCCTCCCCGGCCCAGCGGGGACAATGTGAAGGCTGCTGCAAAGCCAGAGTCCCACACAGACCTGGCGCTGTGCATCTGAATGCTCAGGATAGTCCCAGCTGCAGAAACCAGGGGTTGGCAGCTACCCAATCCCTGCTGCGCCTGCTCTGTGGTGCAATGTCTCCGTCTCTGCAGACTCTACGCAGCTCCACATCAGTCCAGAGGTCTGCGGTGGGGGAGGGAGCCCCCTCACAGCTGCGGCCACAGTGCCGGCAGGGGGAACGTGGAGCCCGCAGGCTCTATCCTCCTGACGTTCCCCATGCGTGCATGCCTCCCCACGGATCCCTTCAATCTTGCCTAGTGAATCGCCCCATCCCCTTCTCCTTCACTCTGAATGTCTCCATCACTTCTCCAGAGTTTTACAATGTTCGTCTCAAGAAGAGTCAACTCTAGGTAACCATCCACCTGCAACTTTCGATCCTCTCCTTGAAAGCAGTGCACTCAGTCTGCTTCTAGTCTGCCATCTTCCCTCAAGTCTGAGAAAAGGAACTCTTACATACTGTGGGTGGGGATGTAAGCTAGCCATTATAAATGGGGGTTTCTCGAAAAACTGAACATCGAACTACCGTATGATCTAGCAATCCCACTACTTGGTTATTTATCCAAAGGAAAGGAAATCAGTGTATCAAAGGGATACCTGCACTCCCATGCTTATTGCAGCCCTATTCACAACAGACAAGATTTGGAATCATCCTAAGTGTCCATCAAATGAGTAAATAAAGAAAATGTGGGGCCGGGTGCGGTGGCTCATGCCTGTAATCCTGGCACTCAGGGAGGCCAAGGCGGGAAGATTGCTTGAGCTCAGGAGTCCGAGACCACCCTCTGCAAGACCCTGTCTCTACTAAAAATAGAAAAAACTAGCCAGGCATGGTTAGCACATGCCTGTAGTCCCAGATACTCAGGAGGCTGAGGCAGGAGGAATGCTTGAGCCCAGGAGTTTGAGGTGCTGTGAGCTAGGCTGATGCCACAGCACTCCAGCCTGGGCAACAGAGCGAGACTCTATCTCAACAAAAAAAAAGAAAGAAAGAAAGAAAAGAAAATGTGGTATATATACACAGTGGAATACTATTCAGCCATAAAAATGAAATTTTTTACAGCAACATGGATGGAACTGGAGGTCATTGAGTTAAGTGAAATAAGCCAGGAATAGAAAGACAAATATCTCATGTTCTCACTCATGTGTGGGAGCTAAAAAAGTCAGTTTCATGGAGGTAGAGAGTAGAATGATAGTCAACCAGAGGCAGGAAAGCGTATGGGGAGGGATGAAGAGAGGTTGGTTAATGGGTACTAAGATACAATTAAATAGAGTAAGTTCCAATGTTCGATAGCACAGTAGAATGACTATAGTTAAAAACAATATATTATATATTTAAAAATAGCTAGAAGAGAATATTTCAAATGTTCTCAATACAAAGAAATCATAAATTTTCAAGGTGATGGATATTCTAAATACCCTGATTTGACCATTGCACATTGTATGCATGTATCAAAATATCACTTGTACCCCATAAATATGTACAAACATTATGCATCAATTTAAAAAATTTTTAAAGACCCGAGAAAGTCCTAAACTCTCAAAGCTTAGCTCTAAATATTTGATACATATCCCCTATATTTTTAAAAAATATTTTTATAATTTTACATTTTCATTTTTATGCAGTACATCATAGAGATTAAGGGCATTTACTATAGAGCAGGAATTGGCAAACATTGCTTTTAGGGAAAGGTCAAACAAAAAAAATTTGGGTTTGCAGGCCATATAGCCTCTGTTCACAACAACTCAGCTCCACTGTTGTAGGGTAACAGCAGCCATAGGCAATAGCAAATAAATGAGTGTGGCTGTGTTCCCATAAAATTCTATTTATATATACTGAAATTATAATTTCATATAATCTTCATGTGTCATGAGATATTATTCTGTATCAATTATATTTTTTGTTTTCTATATAATGTTTTGAAATGTTGGGCAGGAGGATTTGCTGGCTGGGGAAAGACTGCCCCTCCCAGAGCTAGTTAATCCCTAACATGGTAACTTTGCTGAAAGCACTCCTCTCATATGTAAGCCAACAATCCCAAATCCATCCCTCTAACCACCTCCTTTTATCTAACTCTCACACACCAAGCCAATATTTTCCCCTGCCCTAAATCAACCTCGGGCCAGGTACCAGACAACTAAAGACAACCCTATGCCCCAAAGCCCTTCTGAATTATTCAGATGAGCCAATCCTGGCATGTTTACCCTGCCCACCCTGCCTTTCCCAAAGAAATCACAATAAACGCTGCGTCCTATGCTTTCCCCTCCCTTCTTTCTGCCTCCTGACTAACGGGGAGCTTCACTCTCTCCCGCTACAGGGCATGCCCTGGCCCTGATTTCTAGGGGAACGTTGACTAACATTAAACATTTATTTCAATGGCATTGACCCCTCCAAGTCAACACTCAGTCGCCTTTATAAATTAAAACCAGAGCACAAATCATATTCTTCTTTTAATTTTTGTCTTGTCAGTTACAAATATAAAAAACATTCTTAGGTCACAGGCAGTACAAAAACAGGCTGCTGGCTGATTTGGCCTGAGAGTGGCCGTTTACTAATCAAATCTGCCTTGCACCCCCACTAACTAGCTGCGTGTCCTCAGGCAAGTTGATCAATCCCTGTGTCTCAATTTCCTTATGTGTAAAGTGAGATTAATAACGGAACGAAGTTCATAGAATTGTTAATATATTCGAACCACCTGGAACAGTGCATGCTACGCAGTCACAATGACTTCTGACATCTATCTCATACCTGGAGCTGGGCCAAACTACACAGGTTGAGAGTGAGTAGTCCTCCACAAGACTGGCCCAGTGTGCCTACGCATCGCTCCTTCTGGGTCGCTTTTTGACAAGGGGTGGGGAGCTGCGGTGGGGAATGCAGTGCCGTAGTTGGATGGACAGCGCTGGAGAAAGCCGCGCGCCTGGCCTGTGGACGCGCATGTGCACCACCGCAGCGGGGCATCCTGGACGATGTAGTTTGCTGTCCTCGGGAGTGCGCTCCGGCGAGCCCCGCAGGCGGAGCCCTCTTCTGCGCATGTGTGCACCCCCTCACCCCCCACCCCCCCAACCAACCGGTCCTCACTGCGCTGCCCAGGGGCCGGGGTGAGTCCCGAGGGGCTGTGCCCTTCATCTGGCCGGCCTCGGTGTGGGGGATGCGGCAAGCCGAGGAAGAGGACGCAGGCTGGGACGAGGTGGGGAAAGAACAACGGGGCTCATCAGGACTTTGGGGTAGGCGGGGACCGGCGTGTGTTAAAATCTGCAGGCGCCCTCACCCAAACTGGGTCTGTGAGCCCTGGGCGGGGGTGCTCCCGGGTGGGTTCCGGGGTCTGCGTTCCTGCTAGTCTGGGGACGTGACGCGGTACGCCGGCACTGCAGGTGTCGCGCTCCGAAGCGCATCCAACGGTGCCTGTGCGCACGCTTGGCGAACGGAACGGTGAGGCGCGCCCTCCCGGCTGCGGGGAGTGAACCAACCTTTACCGAAGCTCTGAAACGCACCTCCTTTTCCGGAGGTGTCCAGCCCTAACGGCGATCTGTAAGTCAGTGTTTTTCAAACGGTGGCCTGTAACCCGTTAGTGAGTATGCGCCGTGAAACCTAGTGAGTCAAGCTTAGTATCTTTATTTACCAGTGCTCTTGCTAAAAATTAGAGTGTGATTTATATAGAATAAAATGCACAGAATTTACAGGGAATAAAAATGTAATATTTGTTGTATACACCTGTGTGACTCCTGCCTCCGTCAAAATATATAACATTTCAATCCCCCGCAAAGTTCTACCCCTTTCGAATCAACGCCTCCCTCCACCTAGCCAAGAAACAGTTTCTCAGTTTCTATCGCTAGAGGTTACTTTTGCCATTCTAGAACATCATATGAATGGAATCTCATAGTGTGTACTCTTGTATGAGTGGCATTTTAAACACTTAAGTAAAATACTCTAAAATATCACATGGGTATTCACCTAACAAGGATTGTTTTATGAAACTTACTGCAGCTATATGTATTTTTTCAGTGACTATTTATTAAGCATCTATGAGCCAGGCACAGTTCCTGGTGCTGGGGATAGAACACTGAATCAGACAAAAATCCTACCCTCATGACATTTTTGTTTTAGTAAATACATACAATCGATGAGCATAAGAAAGAAAGAAATTATGTAATATGTTAGAAGATAATTGTGTTACATACCAAAAAAAAAGTAGATCAGGGTAAGGGAGATGGGGGGGGTATATGTAAATTAAGTAGACAGAAGGAGGTCTCCTTGGTGACATTTGAGCAAAGACTTGAAGGAAATCGTGAAAGAATGTGCCAAACAGGGAACAGCCAGCATGGACATGCATACACACATAAATTAGCACTAGGGTAGTTTTGTAAAATAAACTTACCTTAATGCAAAAAATAAAAACTAAAAAGCCCCTGGTATAATACAGGTATTATTTCCAATTTTACTGAGGCTCAGAAAGGTGAAGTGACTTGCTGCAGGTCAGACAGCCAGCAGGTAAATTCAAACCCAAATGCTTGTCTAAATTTCATATTCCTGACAGTATGTCTCCCAACCTAAAACATAGCATTTACTCTCCTTCTCTTTAACTTAAAGCATAGGGACCTGTCCCTCATCTCCCCTGGGGAAGATTTCACAGGCACTGTTGAATGAATCTCACCCTGTGGACATTATGTTTTCCAGGATCTCTTAGTGTCTCTGCCTAGTCCCTGGGTCCTACTGAAAAACCAATCCTGGTACATCCTACCTTCAGACTCCAGCCTGTCTCTGCCTGCTATGGCCCTGGTTAGAGTCTACGGAAGGCATGACTGAAGGGTCAGAGAACAGTATGTACCCAACTACTTTTTACATATAAATATTTAGCAACATCATATTTGATGACTACAAGTTACTTTATCTTTGGGGCATATAATCTATTTTTTTAACCAGCTTTTTTTAAATTTTATTTTTATTTTAATATAAATTTTTCTTTTACTTTCCACTACCATTGGAGCAGCTGAACCAGCTTTTTAATTTGTTTCCAACTTTTCCATATATTAAGAAGTGCTAACAACAGATACTTTTGTAACTAAAAATCTTAGGACAAATCTGTAATTTTCTTACAGCGAATTCGTTGATTTACCTACTGTGGGGAGATTAGTTAGGCCAGTCATTCTGGGATCTTCAAGTCATACCTGGTCCCTCATGGGTCTGTCTCTTACCCTACCTCTGCCTTCATAGATATCTGCCTTCACTCAACTGCTGCAGAAAATGACCAAGTCCCTGGTGAGTTTGCATGTTTCACCTATATACAGGTCCAGTGGTGCAGGACTGTAAAAATAGCCATGCGAGCTGAAATCATACAAAGCAATCTCCATCATCGATGGTATTTTCCCACTGGTTACAATCATTCTGTGACCTTAAAGATGTTTTGTTGAAACATTAAACACTCTATTACTGTTGGTTATACATGTGTAGGGAAATGAAAAAGAATAAAACAAATATTTCTTACACTGTAGTTAAAACATTAGAAACCTTAAGAATTAAAGAGTTTTCCTTGTTAAAAAAACTTATCAATCAACATTAAACAGTGCCTTCTTCTCACTGTATAACTTTCAATACAGAGAGAGCATCATTCCTATGCCTTGGCACATTGAATCAGCTTCCAAAATATTTGATCCTTTGCACTTAGGACAGTCAGGTCTGGACTCGTAGTGGATGCTCCTTAAATGTTTGTGTAATGACTTGATAAATGAATGGCCTGATGAATAAGTATAAAGTATGTCAAATACAGTTTTATATTAGCCACAAAATGGAACATAAAACTAGACAAATGAGCATTGTGTTTAATTTAGCACAGTGCTAAAGAGGCAGAATGAGATCAACTTTTAGTGTAATGTCACCCAAAATAAAATGGAGCTAAATTTCAGTGCCTGCCCGACTACCATTCACATAATAATAAACATGCTTAGAATAAGTCGCCAAGAACGTTTTTTTTCCCTTCCATTTTATGCAGTACTAACCACTTTAGTTGGAAAAGTAATATGTTGTTACAGGGACCGGTGTCCTTCAAGGATGTGGCTGTGGATTTCACCCAGGAGGAGTGGCAGTGTTTGGACTCTCCCCAGAGGGACTTATACAAGGATGTGATGCTGGAGAACTACTCCAACCTCATCTCAGTGGGTGAGCCCCACTTCCCCGTGTCGATTGGATTCTGCCTGGTGGACTACTTCTCCTTTCTCGTTTATGCCAAATTGCCAACCCTTTGAAGTACTTTTACAAGTGTATGTACTTGAGTCTCAGGAGATTATGATCGGCAATCTTTTGGGAGGTCTGGCTTTTTGGGGAGTTTGTTTAAAGACCTCTTTTTTTTTCAGGGCACCTTCATCAGACAGTTTCTGATGAAGTTCACAGTTCAAAGGACTGAAGCCCAAGCGTTCTAGCTAGGCCCAAATCCCATATTATTTCCCATTACAGGATGCCGAATCACCAAGCCAGCTGTGATCCGCAAGTTGGAACAAGGAGAAGAACCATGGATAATAGAGAAAGAAATCCCAAGATGGAGATCTCCAGGTGAGTTGGGTAAAGAGTTGTGTGGATGGAAGCGAGTGAAAGTAAGATCACAGTTATCAGTGAAGGTTGGCATATTTGAGAAATATGCTACAGAACTCTTATGGGCCTTGGACCTTTGGAAATAACTGTGGACATCCGACATACACTTCTTATCTATCTGAACACCGTTTCCACGTGTCATCTCTCTGCATCAGTGCTCTTCGCATGGCTTTTAGAGAGCGACATTTTCCCCTTCAGGTGTATTCTGCCCATGATTCCTATTAATTTCATTTAGGACTTTGACAGGATTTTTTTTCTCTTTCATTCTTGTGTAATTGTGACAAAATATATGTAACATAAACTTTACCATTTTAACCATTTATAGGTGGTATTAAATGCATTCATATCATTGTGCAATCATTACCACCATCCATCTCCAGAACTCTTTCATCATTGCAAACTGAAACTCTGTACCCATTAACAGTAACTCCCTATTCACCTCACCCCTAGCCACTGGTAACCACTATTCTGCTTTGTCTTGCTATGAATTTGACTATTGTAGATACCTCTTATAATTGGAATCATACAACATTTGTTTTTTTGTTTTTTCCTTGTATCATTTAACATAATATCTTCAAGGCTCATCCATGTTGTAGGATGTATCAGCATTTCATTTTTTAAGGCTTAATAATATTCAACTTTATGTATATACCACATTTTATTTATTTGTTCATCCATTGATGAATACTTGAGTTGTTTCCACTCCTTGGCTATTGTGAATAGTGCTGCTATAAATATTGGTGTACAAATATCTGTTTGAGTTGCTGCTTTCACTTCTTTAGGATATATAACTGGAAGTAAAATTGCTGGATCATATGGTAATTTTATGTTTATGTTTTTGAGGAATCACCATGCTGTTTTCCACAGCTACTGAACAATTTTATATTCCCACCAGCAATGTACAACAGTTCCAGTTGCTCCACATCCTCACCAACACTTGTTATTTTCTGGGGTTTTTAAAATAATAGCCATTCCAATGGCTATGAAGTGGTATCTCATTGTGGTTTTGATTTGCATTTCCCTAATGATTAGTGACATTGAGCATGTTTTCATGTGCTTATTGGCTGTTTGCACATCTTCCTTGGAAAAATGTCTATCAACTTCTTTGCCCATTTTTAATTGGGTTGTTTGTCTTTTTGTTGCCGAGCTGTAGGAGTTTAGTATATTCTGGATATTAATCCCTTATGAAATACAGGCATACCTCATTTTATTTAAAGCACTTTGCTTTATTGTGTTCACAGATAATGTTTTTTACAAATTGAAGGTTTGTGGCAACCCTGCATTGAGCAAGTCTGTTGGCACCGTTTTTCCAATAGCATGTGCTCACTTTGTTTTTCTGTGTCACATTTTGGCAATTCTCACAATATTTCAAGTTTTTTCATTATTATATTTGCTATGGTGATCTATGATTAGTGATCTTTGATATTAGTATCATAACATAATGCTGTAGTGTATAAAACAGTGAACTTAATTGATCAATGTTGTACGTGTTCTCACTGCTCCACTGACCTCTCTCCCTCTTCCTATAACCTGAGACACAACATTATTAAAATGAGGCTAATTAATAACCCTAAAATGACTTCTAAGTGTTCAAATAAAAAGAAGAGTTGCATGTCTTTCACTTTAAATCAAAAGTTAGAAATAATTAAGCTTAGTGGGGAAGGCATATCAAAAGCCAAGATAGGCCAAAAGCTAGGCCTCTTAGACTAAACAGCCAAGTTAAAAATGCAAAGGAAAAGTTCTTGAAGGAAATTGAAAATGTTACTCCAGTGAACACACAAGTGATAAGAAAGAGAAACAGCCTTATTTCTGATGCAGGAAAAGTTTGGGTGGTCTGGAGAGATCAAACTAGCCACAACCTTCCCATAATCCAAAGCCTAATCCAGAACAAGGTCCCAACTATATTCAATTCTAGGAAGGCTGAGAGAGGTGAGGAAGCTGCAGAAGAAAAATTTGAAGCTAACAGAGGTTGGTTCATGAGGTTTAAGAAAATAAGCCATCTCCGTAACTTAAAAGTGCAAGGTGAAGTAGCAAGTTCTGACGCAGAAGCTGCAGCAAGTAATCCAGAAGATCTATTAATACTTAAAATCATTGATTAAAGTGGCTACATTAAACAATATGTTTTGGCTGGGTGCAGTAGCTCACGCCTGTAATCCAAGCACTCTGGGAGGCCGAGGTAAGAGGATTGCTTGAGCTCAGGAGTTCGAGACCAGCCTGAGAAAGAGTGAGACCCCGTCTCTACTAAAAATAGAAAAATTAGCCAGGTGTCATGGTGCATGCCTGTAGTCCCAGCTACTCAGGAGGCTGAGGCAGGAGGATCGCTTGAGCCCAGGAGTTTGAGGCTGCCGTGAACTACAGTGATGCCACTACACTCTACCCAGGGTGACCGAGCAAGACTCTGTCTCAAAAAATAAAGAAAAAAAAAAAAGGAAATTGAATTCCCCTCCTCAGACTGCTCCAAATAAAAAAAGATTTTAAACATTTTTGTCATAGACAAAATAACGTTCTATTGGAAGAAGATGTCATCTAGGACTTTCATAGCTAGAGAGGAAAAGTCAATGCCTGGCTTCAGAGGACAAGCTCGCTCTCTTGTTAGAGGCTAATGTAGCTGGTGACTTTAAGTTGAAGCCAATGCTCATTTACCATTCTGAAAGTCCTAGGGCCCTAAAGAATTATGCTAAATCTGCTCTGCCTGTATCCCATTCTCTCCTTAATCCCCGAAGAAAGGATTGTATCCCTCCCTCTGTTCCTGCTGATATTGACAAAACCAAGCCTCCACACACTTCTAAGTACTTATCCTTCTTCCGTGTACTTTTTTGCTAATTAGTGTATTACATAGTGGTTAAGAACACAGACTTCAATCAGACTGCCTGGTTGAAATCTCAGCTTCACCACTTAATAGATACATGAATTTGTGCAGGTTACTAAACTTTATACCTCAATTTCCTCATCTACAAAACGAGAATAATAACACTATCTAACTCATAAGGTTGTAATGAGATCTAAAAGAGTTCATATATGTAAAACATTTATGTGCTTAGCACATAATTAATGCCACATAAGTATTAGCAATCATTATTACATTTTTTATAATCCTTCCCAAAATTTTCCCCCACCTGAGTGTGGGCAACCTCACATTCACATGGTCTCATCTAATTACTTCATCAATTTTTTTATTTTTTATTTTTTATTTTTATTTATTTATTTATTTATTTATTTTTTGAGACAGAGTCTCACTCTCTTGCCTGGGGCGAGTGCCGTGGCATCAGCCTAGCTCACAGCAACCTCAAACTCCTGGGCTCGAGCAATCCTACTGTCTCAGCCTCCCGAGTAGCTGGGACTACAGGCATGCGCCACCATGCCCAGCTAATTTTTTCTGTATATATTTTTAGCTGTCCGATTAATTTCTTTCTATTTTTGGTAGAGACCGGGTCTCGCTCTTGCTCAGGCTGGTCTCGAACTCCTGAGCTCAGGACGATCTGCCTGCCTCGGCCTCCCAGAGTGCTAGGATTACAGGCGTGAGCCACCGCGCCCGGCCTTTTTTATTTTTTATTTTTTTTTTATTTTGGATTGTCTCATTTCCCTCTGAGTGTATTCTACTCTCTGATTTTTTCTGTATTGAATAAGTCCCTCAACAGGTTCAGCGATCTACTTACAATGGAGTTCTCAATAATATTCCCTAGATATGACCATCGTTTACTGCTATAGCTTCCACCTAGGCCAAGCCATCATAAACTCTTGTATGAATGAGTGCAACAGATTTCTAACTGGTCTCCTTGCTTCCAAACCTGTTCTTCAACAATCTGTTTCCCACAAAGCAGCTAGAGGGATCCTGTCAAATTTTAAGTTAGATCATGTCATTTCCCTAAGTAAAAGAAATTCTTAAAAGTCTTCCAATAGCTTATTTCTCCCTAGTTTATTCTTTCTTAACATTTGAAGAATGTCTTTTATATTCCCTGTTTTCTCTGTTCCTACCGATATTAACCAAAACCATGCCAACACTATCTCTCTCTCTCTCTTATTCCAGTTGGATTTATTGGCTTGGTTTTTCAAATTGTCTTAAATTTTCCTGGCATTTGTTTACCTAAAGTATACTGTTTATCAATAGCCTGACAAATCTTTAATTGTTGTGTGTTTCCTAAAATCTTTAAAATCTTGTTAAGTTCTCCAGCTATCTAACCTCTCCAATGTTATTCCTTATTCATCCCCAAACTTAGCTTTGCTCCTTTTGAAAATCCAATTAATGGCATAACTGAGACACAAGTTAGGTGATGAGGCCTCTGGGGAACCAACATTGGATACAGAATGTAAATCCATTCATATATTTTCTTTGCAGATTGATGATTTATATGTTATGAAATGGACTCAGAAGCTTGGTAGAATTGCAGAATTCTGAACCAAGGAGTGACTTTATTGCTCTGGATGTAGGTAGTACAGTGTAACAGTAGTCAGGTACAGTCAGAGGTGAAAATAGAAAAAATTAGGGTTGATAGGAATTTATATCCACATTGAGAAATCTGCTGCTTAAGGGCTCCATGTCGATGGTATCCACGGGCTTGGAAATCATGATATAAGGCAGAATTAAGAAAGTGGCAAGCACATAGATATCTGAGGATCAGTAATAATACGTATAATAATAACATAACTTTTATTGAAAACTTGTAATGTGCCAGGCAGTATTCTGAGTGCTTTATATCTACTGACTCATTCTATCCTCACAACACTACAAGGTAGGCACTGTTATTATCCCTTTTTATAGAAGATAAAGTTGAGGTTCAAAGAGATCAAGCAGTTTGCCCCTGGCCACATATCTAGTTAGTGACTGAGCTAGGATTCAAACTGTGCTAACCTGGATTCAGAGCCTGTGTGCTTAATTACAATGCCTCTTCCATATGTGCTAGGTAGGGAACAGGATGGGGCAGAATTAATAGACAGGATTGACGTGGTATCCATGAACAAGTACAGAATAAGATGATAAACTCAAAGGTCAGAATTTAATAGTGAATCTAATCCCGATTTGGCTTTTCCTGTGGCATGTTTTCCTCTTGCTGAACATATGAATTCCTGGGCCTTCACAGCCATACAAGAATGAATATTATAATTTTAAAATTATAATTAAAATTAGTGCTTTTTGAAGCACTGGTTACATAGGTGTTCCTGTTTGCAAGTGGAATTGATGGTTTTATAAAATCAGTTTAATGTCGATGGGTGAATAGAGAAGAGCTGAGAGACACTAGAAGCAAAGCGACAAACCTAAACATTTGTAACCCTGTAATATGTTGAAATAAAAATAATAATAAAAAATAAAAAAAACTTACTAGAAAAAAAACTGTATGCTGATTTGATCTTTACAAATTATATGAATACATTAAATTATCACGTGTCCCCAAACTATATACGTCTACTCTGCATTGATTAAAATAAATAAATAAAGCACTGTACTTGTAAAAAAAAAAGAGAGAGAGACAAATGAAGGTTAATCTATAGCAATCCAACAATGGGTTGATGAGGCTTCAGCTAAGATCTCCCTGTTCTATATCCAGTCTTTCCTTTATTGCCCCTAATCACCATTGTCACCCCAGCCATTTTAAATTCTGCTAGATAAGCTCTCCCCATTGACCCTGTAGTAGCAGCTTTCCTCCTTTATTCCTTTTTTTTTTTAATAGACAGGGTTTGTTTTTTTTTTTTTGAGACAGAGTCTCACTCTGTTGCCTGGGCTAGAGTGCCGTGGCATCAGCCTAGCTCACAGCAACCTCAAACTCCCGGGCTTGAGCGATCCTTCTGCCTCAGCCTCCTGAGTAGCTAGAACTACAGGCATGCGCCACCATGCCTGGCTAAGTTTGTTTTGTTTTTTGTAGAGACAGAGTCTCTCCATGTTGCCCAGGCTGGTCTTGAACTCCTTTGCTCAAGGAATCCTCCTGCCTCAACCTCCCAAAGCACTGGAATTACAGATGCGAGCCACTGCGCCCAGCCCTTTGCTCCTTTTTACTAGTCCTCAGGATTATTCCAGTTGTTCTCCCCAGTTTTCAAAGTCCTGTCTGTATATATTCAGATATATTTGTGTTCATTGTTGTATTTTTTTTTCTGTTTCTACAATTTTTTTTAAATTATGGTTTTCTGTCTCATGAAGCTCAGGGGAATAGATTCCATTTAGTCTTGCTATTTCTTTTAGATATGGATATTAGGCCTGAAAGTAAAGATTCGATCTCATAATATGGCAAAAATTTATGAGCCATAATTCATCAGGAGATGTATTCACCGGTATGTGGTTTATTGTGCTTCTTTCTAGTAGAAGGCTGGCAAGTTGATGGCCTCAGGGAGAGGCATCAGGAGTGCCAAGAAACACTTTCAAGGCATGTTGAATGTGTTGATCAGGGAACTGTGACTGAGGAAAATGGTCACAAGGGTAATGCACTTGAAAATATATTTCATCTGAGCACAGACTTTGTTTCTTCAAAACAACGATCCCAAAAATGTGACTCTAATGGTAGGAATGCGAACTATTTACATTTATTCAGTGGCAACAGAAGATGTGCAAAAAAGAATGGATGTGGTGAATGCGGGAAAGCCTTCTTCCAGAAGTCAGACCTCGTTATGCATAACCGAATTCACACGGGAGAAAAGCCCTTTGTATGTACTGAATGTGGGAAAGCCTTCAGCAAGAGATCAAATCTCATTATACATCTGAGAATCCACACTCAAGAGAAACCCTATGAGTGCACCGAATGTAGAAAAGCTTTCTCCCATAAATCACATCTGAATGAACATCAGAGGATTCACACTGGGGAGAAACCCTATGAATGTAGTGAATGTGGGAAAGCCTTTTTCCAGAAATCACATCTCAACATTCATCAGAGAACTCATACTGGAGAGAAACCCTATGCGTGTGATGAATGTGGGAGAGCCTTCCGCGTGAGGTCACACCTCTTCGTACATCGGAGAATACACACAGGAGAGAAGCCTTATGTGTGTACTAACTGTAAGAGAGCTTTCACTGAAGTGTCATGCCTTATTAGACACCAGAAAATCCATACTGGTGAGAAACCTTATGAATGTAGTGAGTGTAAAAAAGCCTTTTCCGAGAAGTCTGACCTCATTATACACCACAGAACTCATACAGGGGAAAAGCCCTATAAATGCAGTCATTGTGGGAAAGCCTTCAGACATAGCTCAGGGCTCTGTCGACATAAGAGGATTCATAAATAAAAAATTCCCTAAAAGAGAAATTAATGTGGGCATACCTTCAACTAGAATTCGTAGTTATAAAAAGCCTTCAGTAGAAGTAAAACCTTATTACGTATCAAAAAACCTCACTAAGGATAAATCTATTAATTTATTTAGAAAAATACGTAGCTACACTTCTATGGAAATCATATTCCAGATGTGACTCCAAAGTACTTCTAGAAGATGTTACAGAAATTATACTGATTACTAAAGGACAAATGTTCACTGTGGACCACAAAGGCTTTTAAAATATTAATAAGCAGGGTAGGCAGAACAAAATTAGGAAACCGTATGTGGATAATCAACAAGTTATGAAAGCATTACTGTAAGTGCTATTATTACTGTGAGTCCTGGCTCCACTACATCATGTTCTGCCCCATATAACGTAAGTCATATATGTGTTGGAACTGCATATGCGAATCTATCCTAATTGTGAATATAAAATATATATAGAATGTCATCTACCAAGATTTTCCACATTAAATAATGCCATTTTTCTACTATCTTCAGAAAATATGAATTATAAGCAAAATTACAGTGTTCAATAAGAATTCTAAAGTGTAATATAACAAATTTTTTTCCTGTTGCTTGCTGGCAATATATAAAAGACTCCTGCTGCTTCTCGATTAGTGATATAGTATATACACATAAAATATATAAATATGCGATAGCTGTCATACGAGACTGAATGAGCAAAAGAAAATAGTCATGGCCTCTTATAAGACTCACTATAATTTAAAAAGTCGTTCTAGGTGGGTAAGTTACCCACTTCCTGCATACTGTTATGGGCTGAATTTTGCCTGCTCACCAGATTTATATGTTGAAGCCCTAACCCTCAGTACCTCAGAATGTGATTTTATTTGGACATAGGGCCTCTAAAGTTAAAGTGAGTGATAAGTTAGAATGAAGCTGTTAGGATGTGCCCTAATCCAATCTGGCTGGTGTCCTTGGAGAACTGAAGACTAGGACACGCAAGGAGAGGCCAGGATCAGGTGTGCACAGAGGGCCCACTGTGTGGAGAAGGAGCAAGAGGGCGGCCATCCACAAGCCAAGGACAGAGGCCTCAGAAGAAACTGACCCTGCTGCACCTTGATCTTGGGCTCCAGCCTCCAGAACTGTGAGAAAATAAATTTCTGTTTATTTAAGTTTATTTAATAAACTTCTGCTTGTTTAAGCCACCCAGGCTGTTGTATTTTGTTATTGCAGTCCCAGCAGACAGATACACATACTACTGCTCCTTGTCACTAGAGTACTTCGTCAGCTTGAGTATACAAGTTGTAAGTACTACCTAAGCCAACAATATGACAGAGGGCTTGCTATCCTACACACCATTTCTATCTATTTGGCATTTGCTGATTAACCTTGCGACAGATTAGTAAGAGAAATACTTTCATAAGGATTTTACAATTCAGAAATATCATAAGAGACTTTTTGCAAAGAGAATTGTTCACTAAAATAAATACCATTTAATGGGTAGAGGTGAGGATGGGTATTCTGTCAATTTCCATGTGAATATCCATACCATTAGAAATCAGTTTTTCCTTATTTATGAATTAAAAGTGGAACCCCATTCTAAACGGAGTGGATAAGAGTATATAGATGCTCCTAAGTGAGTTGTGACAGAATTAGAATTACAGGGAAGAAATGTACAAAAGGTGGTATAAGAACTCTCATTCTGGAGCTAGACAGAGCTAGATACTGGATCTGCTTTCAGCTTCATTTTCTCCTTTGTGAAGAAGAGATAATAGCACTTAATTTGTTATATTATTCCAAGAAATTATGCAAGATAATGTATGTATGGTGTTCATAAAATATTAGCTATTTTTATGTTATTCAAGGATGTAACTGGAGCTCCCATTGTAGTTATGAAGACAGACAAGGAAACCGTTCCCTCTAGTTAGGCCTGTACTAGAGAGAGGGGGAGGACTGTAGGGGGCCACGGGCATCACTGTGTTTCATTCTCACAACCACGTCCACCTTTCTGGCTCAGGTGTGGGCCTGGAACCACTGCCCTGCATGCCCCTCTACATCTAGCCTGTAATTGTTTGCTCAGGAGCAATGTCATCTGCTGACGCTCCAAACTCCTTGTCGTTAGCCCATCTATTGATGGGCTGGTGAGCTCTAATGTGTCAGACTCTTCCAGGTAGCTGTGCGTTTCAGAACACATTCTTTTCCCCCTTGCCTACCACTTAGATAAGAGAATGTACCACTGAATTCTGGGATTTTTATCATGTCCCCTAACCTGGTCTTTGCAATCCCATGCAAAGTCTTATTCCCCAACCTGGATGGCACAATCCCTAAACAGGATAGTGAGGGGACCCTTATCCTACCTCCTGATGTACCACATAGGCAAGAGGATCTGCTACCAAATCCCAGACTCCTGTCCCCTAATCTGGCCCATGCAGGCCCATTTGTCTTCCAAAAGGCATTGTAACTTTACTTTGGGTGCCAAATTTGTGAAGCACAAGTTCAAGGCCAAGGCCTGACAGATTTGACTGGCAAAGTGACAGCGAACCCCTTTCAGATTGAGAATTTATTACTTGCAAAGAGCGAGAGGAA
Organism: Indri indri; assembly: GCA_004363605.1. Taxonomy (NCBI): domain Eukaryota; kingdom Metazoa; phylum Chordata; class Mammalia; order Primates; family Indriidae; genus Indri; species Indri indri. The sequence goes on along the minus strand of RJWJ010014577.1, from coordinate 8,278 downwards.
AAGTAGCCAACGGTGCCAGCTCCCCATGGTCTTCGCACTGTGTGCTACGAAAAGTGGCCATGTGACTGGAACACAAATGATGGGACACCCTGTGGCTGAGGAGCCAAAATTCTAGTGAAGCAGTTTTATAGCCTGCAGCCGTACCCCAAGGGCAAGGCAGAAAGCCTCACACTTCACCAGAACCTGGGAGACGATAAGAAAATCGTTTCATGATTGCTACCTTGGTAGCTAGGGAAGCAAGAAACAGATTTGTAGTAGCTCCTCACAAGATGACCACGCGTTCATGTTCTGGGATGATCACAATTATTCCGCCAAGACTCATACCAGTTGCCATTCAAGGTGGCCTGTAAGGTCTGTACGGATGCGTGCAAGGCCGTCAGTCCTGGCATGGAGCTGTTCTCCTGCAGCAAGTCTCACAGCCTTGTTCGTTAGTTCCTGTCTGCCTGCGAAGGTCCACACAGTAACATTCCTATTCTCTGGAGGCGTCTCAATCCCGTTCCTCCTTTGAAAGGAAAGAGCATAATGGAAAGAAGAACAGGTGTGGGGGATTCTCTAGGGCAGTGGTTCTCGATGGGGAATGATTTGGTCTTCCAGGGCACATTTGCTAATGTCTGGAGACCTTTTTAGTGTGACAACTGGGAGATGCTACTGGCATCTAGTGGACAGAGGGTGTAGGTGCTGATCAACAGCCTGCAGTGCACGGCCCTTGAGCCCTCACCAAAGAATTATCTGGCCCAAAATGTCAGTAGTGCCAAGGGTGGAAATCCTCCTTGCTTTAATGAAAGGAAGACTGAGACTGGTCTCAAAAAGGGCTCCATGTACCGCTGAATTATTATTTGAATAGGAGCTCCAAAAGCTATCTTGGAAATCTGAGTGGCTATAGATAAAGAAGACACATAATGGTGGCTGGGGGTGGGGGAAGGTGGGGTGACTTGGAGGTATCTGAGTAGTCTAGATGATTGCTGGGATGGATTTATTTTTTAAAATTTTATCATTCCTCCCCGCAGTGGAACAGAACCTTTTATTGGTTTCTTGACCTGTTTTTTATCTGTTTATCCTTTCTAGAAAGGTTCACTGATTTCCCTTTTGAACTCACAGGGCAGAACCCTCTGACCCGATGCAATAGAACAGTAACTTCTCTGAGCTTACACTCCCTAACATGTGTTGGAACTGGGGGGAAAGGCCTAGATTCTCATTTTTCTACCCCGTGTCTCTGGGTTTTTTTTTTATTCCTTACCAGGTATCTGGCTTAGGTATTTAGCCTATACGGCAGTAAATCTTAAACAAGCAACCTATATTTTTTTCCTTTCACATTATTATGAAACTGCAGACCACCAGAGACAAAGGGATCATAGAAATATCATAGAGAAAAAAAACTAATTACCTAAACTTAAATAAGGGTTAAAATGAGAGCAGAATTCTCAATAGCAATAGTTATGGAGAATTTTAATAATATAGTGAAACTGTTGAGAGAAAATAACATCCTAGAATTTGTATCCAGCAAGATTATCTTTCAATAATGAGGGCGAAACAAAAGATGCATCAGAAGCTGACTCGATGCTCACCAGTCATGTTTTATCTTTCTTATCATCTAGGAACACCCTCTTGGAGTTAAGTTGAGATCATATCATTGGATTCTGGCAAAAGTGATAATTGCCACTTTCAGAACTGATCATAAAACCTCTAGTGAGGCCGGGCGTGGTGGCTGACACCTGTAATCCTAGCACTCTGGGAGGACGAGGCGGGCGGATTGCTTGAGCTCAGGAGTTCGAGACCAGCCTGAGCAAGAGCGAGACCCTGTCTCTACTTAAAATAGAAAAAATTAGCAAGTCAACTAAAAATAGAAATAAAAGATTAGCTGAGCATGGTGGCTCGTGCCTGTAGTCCCAGCTACTCGGGAGGCTGAGGCAGGAGGATCACTTGAGCCCAGGAATTTGAGATTGCTGTGAGCTAGGCTGATGCCACGGCACTCACTCTAGCCCAGGCAACAAAAGCGAGACTCTGTCTCAAAAAAAAAAAAAAAAATAACAAAAAAACCTCCAGTGAGATCCTCAAGACTTTCTCAACTCATTAGCTTGCTGAAGGCACAGGTTACAGAAGAAGCTCCAAGGGAGCCCCAAGAAATAGCAGAGCCACCAGATAGGAGGGATCTGGTCTCTGATCCATTGCTTATAGGGTCGTTACATGGAGGTCTATTCACAAAACACCTTCCTAGCTTTGTGAGTGTGTACATTTACTATATTCAAGCCACTGAGATTTAGGGGGTGCTTATTAATAGCAAATAGCATTGTTTTCTAATAATTGGTCTTAGAAGTGTGCTGCTAATGTAACAAAAAACTAAAATATGTATCCTTGGCCTAGAAGATGGGCAGTGAGAAAACTGACATCAGTGGCTGGGAAAATGGTTATCTATGTCGTGCAAAACATTAGTAAAACTGTCTCCTTTACGTGTCCACCTGCTGGGCCAGAGGAAGACAATTAAAAACAGAAGATTAGTAATATTTGCTGATTTATATCGGCTGCATTTGGAAGCTGTTAAGAAAAAGAAATAAATTCTTGAAAAATTAGTAGTTTAGAAACAAAAATGAAAACAGTTCTGACATTTGAGGTCTTACAGAATTTAAAAAAAAAAAAACCCTACTATTTCTGGACCCCAAATAGTAAAAGAATGATTTAAAGGTCTTTGAGTACCAGAGACCTAACAAACCTTTTCTAGTGAAATAAAATGACTCAGAAGAGAGATCATATTAAGGTCCAAAACCTTTTCATTCATGCCTGAATAACTTCCAAGTAGTCTCTCATCCACCCATCCTAATCGGTAGAGAAACTCAAGGCAGCTGCAGCAGAGAAGACTGGGGCTCCCATTGCCACCCTAGCTACTACTTGTAAAGCAGAGGCTCTAACCAAGGTAAAGTAGGCCAAGCATGCTGGGGCCCCAGTCTCCTCCCTCCCAGGTCTTGTTTGTAGGATACATGTTGCATGCCAGGAGAGGCAAGCTAAAAAGACGGCAGACTACCATTCTCCCAGCTCCCACACATAGGGCAGAGGTTCCAGACTGGGAGGAGTACAGGTATCCATTTTCTCTCTATGATCTCACTTGTAGGGAGGAGTATCCCTGCTGAGAAGAGAAGCCAAAAATCTTTCCCAGCTCCCACTTGTAGGGCAGAGGCATCACTCCAGGAAAAACAGGTTTTTCTCTTTGCTCTCAGCTCCAACGCAATAGGGTAGAGGTTCTTCCCAGGAGGAGAGGCAAGATAGGAGGACTGGAAGATCCCCAGTTGTGCTGGGGAGGGTGGATAACTTTATTTGATACATAACATAAGGGAATGCATGACTTAAGGCATTGTTGAAAATAAAGATCTTAGTGACAAGCACTTAAGAGACTTCTAATAGTTCCATAAAACAACTAGTAACAAATGAAACAGCAGGCCAACCAGAAGTTTAACAGAGAGAACAAGGGAAAGTGCTAAAAAGTGCCCTGCTAAGATCACAATCACCTGTCTGGAAGGCCATTGCATATGTCTCTGCTTCACATATTCAGGACTAACCAGAGCAGGCACTTGAAAGGTACTAGTTACTGGTTAAAGTTGGGGTGAACTTGTAAGAATTCCCCAAACCACACACACACATCCATCAGCAAAGAGTGGAAACATTACTGGCTCAAGGAACTTAAGCACACACAATCTCTGACCAAACATTGGCTGAACATTAGGATATTTTGACCCAGAGGTGACGTCTAGGAAGCCAGGCTTGGGGTTAAAGAAGGGTGTGCCAGGGAAGGACTGAGCAATGACATCAGAGATCACACACTGTGGGGGAAAATAGACTTTACAAATTAGTCCAGGCAAGCCACTAAACCAACTAACAAAACAGAGCAACATTAACAAGCCCTAAGTGGGATGTATTAGAATCCAGAGTTCTACAATATATTATCTCAAAAACTATGTGAGATGCAAAGGAACAGAATAGTGTAACCTTGTACAGGAAAAACAGAGCGATAGAGTGATAGAATCTGCCTTTGAGGAAGTCCAGATGACAGACTGATAAGGAAAAGTCTCAAAGGAGCTATTGTACAGTTCGAAACCAGCCTGAGCAAGAGCCAGACCCCGTCTCTACTAAAAATAGAAAGAAATTAATCGGACAACTAAAAATATATATAGAAAAAATTAGCCGGGCATGGTGGCGCATGCCTGTAGTCCCAGCTACTCGGGAGGCTGAGGCAAAAGGATTGCTTGAGCCCAGGAGTTTGAGGTTGCTGTAAGCTGGGATGACACCACGGCACTCTAGCCCAGGCAACACAGTGAGACTCTGTCTCAAAAAAAAACACAAAAAAACCCCAAAAGGAACCATGCTCAAAGGACTAAAGAAGCATGATGGCAGTGACTCATCAAATAGATACAAATTATTTAAAGAATCAAATAAAAATTCTGGTTTGTTTTCAACCTTTCCGTAATACAAACAATGCTGAGATAAACTTCTGGCTACCAGCTGCTGGATTATTTATATGGACTGATTTTAATACACGATTTTAGTTTTAACCACAAGGGGGAAGCAGGCAACCATGGGAAGACAGGCTAAGGTTTGTCGTTTTTTTTGTTGTTGTTATTTTAAAGAAAAGCACTTAGAAAGTCCTTTCGCATCCATAAGCTTTTCCCAACCTTGTGGGCGAGAATTAGCGTTAGTATTATCTCCGCCGTAGGAATGAGGAAACCGGGCGTGGGGAGAGTAAGTGATGTGTACAGACTCTCACCAGCCGGCGAGCGCCGCGCTGGAATGCAAGGCCGCCCACTGACTCCGGACGGCTGGCGCTGTTCCCGCCGCATCCTTGCAAATAAGCCGACAGCAGTGCCACTTTCTGCCACGCCCGGCTCAATTCTAGGCGCTGTGCTGGGGACACTACGAGGCATGCGCAAATAAAGGACAATCCCTGTCCCCCTTTGGGGGTCATTATGCGGCATGAGGACAGACTTATACATAAATTACCGACTGACTCAATGCTCACACCCACCGTCATAGAGGGGAGAGCCCAGGAAGGCAGGAAATTAATTCACTTTGACAGCGAGGCTGGGCACGGCTTTATGAAAGGTACAATAACAGAAAGAGCGAGGGTGTATTTAGTGCTTACTCCATGAGAGGCGCTGTGCTAATCTCATAATCTCATTAAAACTTCCTCATACACCTGAATGCTATCATACCCTTATTTTTACAGAGAAGAAAAATGGATGGTTAGAGAGGTTAAGAAATTGGCTACTTGGCGGCAGAACCCTGGTACCCACATCCTCAATGCGCATGCGCACGCCCTAGGCGGGCTGGTACACCTTCGCCATGCAGAGCCAGGAGAGAGGATTCTAAGAGAGGAAACACGGAAACAAAACCCTTGGAGGCAAGAAATCCAGGCATATTGGGGAATGGCAAGGGGATCGGTGTGCCTGGAGTGTGAAAGAGGAGGAATCTGAAGAGAGAAAAGCTAGAGGAAGAAAACTGAGCCAGACCAGAGAAGTCTGTGACTAGCACACCACGGAGACCCTCCTGTATTTTGCATTCAGGAGGGAACTAGCCAAAGAGAATGACATCGTGTGTGCTTTATGAGCATCAGTTTGGTGTATTCCATAAGGTAACAAGGAAACTAGTTTGGGGCTTGCTAAAGTAACAAGCATAGTAACTAGAGAAGGAACAAGATCCGAAAGACATTACCGAGATAAAATCCACAAGATTTGGCATCTCATTAAACATTGAGGGGAGAGAGGAGAGAACTGTGACTAAGGTTTCCACGTTTCTGGGAGAATGTGAGTGTGTCCACCGGGGAGGGGCTGGGGGAGGGAAGAGGTGAGTCTTCTCAGTCTTCTTATCAGGTCGAGGAACCCGAGGGACATCTGGGCGCAGATGTTCAGTGGGGAGTTAGGAATAGGAAGCTGGTGATTTAGACATGGTACCTGAGAATCAGAAGAAATGACCCAGGGAGCTGGCCAGGGATGTTGAGACCCTGATAACCTGATTTCCATAGCCAGCTTTCTGTCCTAGAGAAATAAAATCACACGTGCACAAGAAAGCGCTTGAAGGGTGTTCACAGAAGCATTACCTGTAGCAGGGAAAGGCTGGGGGAGGGAGGAGCAGGTGAATAAACCATTAAACATCCATATTGGGCAGTGGCTACAAAGTAAGTAGATCAAAAGTGCTAACATAGACAGATCTCCAAAACGTAGTGTGCGTGAGCACAATGATAATGTGTAATACTATTAATACTTATGAAAAAAGAAGAAAAGCCAAACAGAAAATGCTGTGACATGTATATTTTAAATGGTGTGTGTGTGTGTGTGTGTGTGTGTGCGCGCGTAGGCATAGTGAAAATTCTGGAAGGATAAACACACTACTCATTGTGCTAGAGGAGAGAAGTCGTGACAAAGATGGAGAACAGAAAGGGTTAAATGGGATTTTAGCCATAAAGTCAGGTTTTAATTTGACAAGAAGCATGTAATCATCTACCATGCATATGAATAAATATTCTCAATCTATTAAAAAAGATAGATTCAGTGGGAGGAAGAAAAAATGGAAGAGGCAGGGATATATTTGAGACTCTGGGCTGGGCAGTATTACTGGGAACATAGGAAAAGTTTCTGGAATGAGAGGGGGAGGGGAGGCCCACTGCACTCAGCAACCCTGCAGAGATAGCGGCCAGCAGGATGGGTCCTGCAATCTCTGCTGGTTTTCAACACCTTTCAATTATAGCCACAAGCTCCTGTGTCCTTGAAAGGTCACTATGTCTCACCACTTGCCTTGGGACGAAACGGTGTTGGTTCTGTTCTGAGTTGTAAATACCCTAAGCCTTTTCATCCAACTCCTGTGTTTGGACATTCCCTCCCTTTCCCAGAAAACCCGCAGTGATATTCTTAGTATTCTCACTCCAATCCTTCAAACTGCCTGTGAAATCCATTTCCTCCTGTTACAGCTCCGGCACCTACCTGCCTCCTCTCTTGTCCCCCATCCAGAACACTTCCCATCCAGGTCACTTTTAAGAAGAGCATTACTGTGGGGGCTTTTAATGGTATTTCTCAAGGGACACCCAACACGGACGTAGCTAACACTGATTGAGCACATACGGGTGCCAGGTGCTGTGCTGGCTTCACAGAAAGTATCTCAGTTAATCCTTCCAGCCACTGCAGCAGGTCAGTACTATCACAACCTTCATTTCACAGCTGAGAACTTGGTGTGGTCGAGTGACCTAAGGTCACACAAACTGGTAAGTGGTGGTTAGCATGTGATGGGTGACCATATGTGGGTCTCACTGTGCGAGCTTGTCATAAGTGATTGATGGGGATCAGGAGGGCAGCGAGGGCTAGACCAGGGGACCTCATCTCAGGTGTGCAGAGGGTTCAGTTTACCGTGGGCCTCTATAACCATTATTTCATTTGATTTCACCACAGTGCTCTAATGATGGGGGCCATTAGGGAAATAATGGGATGAGTCAAACTTTGTAATTCCCTTAAAGTGGCCAACTCTAGGTGAAGGGCTTTTAGGGCCCATTAACCCACTACGTGGCTTTGAGCAAGGCTGCAAGCAGTGGGAGCCGATGGAGCCCATGCTCTGCGGTGGGCGGGGCTGGGAGGCAGCTTTTGGCGAGCTCTCTAAGGCTCAGGAGTTCCTAGCAGCCGCTCCTCCCAGTCTGGAAAGTCTTGGCCAGGCAACCCTGCTGTCCAAACCCGCCCATCCCAGGAGATCTAAGTGACACAGGAGCCAGGTCCTGGGGTTAATAAACAGGCTGTTTATAGCCAGGAGCAGTCACAGGACAGGAACCAGCAAGCTGAGAGGTCACGCTCTTTCTGAATGTTGAGGTTTCTCATAAACATATCCCCGGTGAACTTTCTGGGAGGCGAGGACAACTCTGGGCCCATTGCCCTTGCTGGGGCAGGGCCAAGGTCCCATTCTCACTTCCTTCTCCCTTCTCCGCACTCGGGCTCTCCTCCTCTCTCCTTTCTCTGTGCCCTCTCCCCGTCACTGCTCCCTTTCTTTGGCAGAAAGAGGATACGTTTTCTCAGTAGACACACCTGATAACTCACCCTCTCAGCCTCCGCTTCCTCCTTTGTGAAACAGGTTAATAATGAGGCCCTCCTTGCAGGACGTATGGGAAAGTGCCCAGCGCTGTGTTTGGCACACCCAGTGGACATTTAAGGAGTATTGGTCTCCCCTGCTCCCCTCTACCCTGCCCTTTCTCCCTCATCCTGGGGCTGTTCCCTCTTTATTTTCCTGCTCCAGCCCTGCCCGTCTTCCACACCGGGCACTT
>RJWJ010014576.1:0-37654 GCA_004363605.1 Indri indri | reverse complement strand
ACACAGGGGATGGGAGCATTTCCTAGAAGGAGCTTCCAGGCTGAGACTAGAGGGATGAGTACAAGGAGCCTGACGAAGAAAAGGAGGCTGGTGTGAGGACTTGCCAGGCAAGGGCAGTCCCAGAGTCCTTGAGGGGCCCCGGGACCTGGTGCTTCTGGGAGAGTGCAAGGCTCTTGCGGTGGGCATTTGTTGGGGGCGCAGGGAGACTGTGTGCTTGCACTAGAGAGAGGGGTGGGAGACCAGGCAGGCTGGACCTCGGAGGCCACATTAAGGTTGGTTCTTTGGATTTACAGTTTTTTTGCTTGTTTTTCTGCTTTATTCTCAGCACAGAGGGAAACCACTGAGGTGTCCGAGGCAGACAGGCACATGAAAGGATTTGTTCACTCCTTGTTTCAGTTAACATAGTTTACGTTTACACTCTTTATGAGTATCCCAGATGCAAACAAGAAAGGTTTTATAGGCCCACACTTGCTAATTATACTAATTAAGTCTGTAATCAGGATGATCTCTATGCCCCCTGGGCCCATCAGCACCCAGAGCTGCACTCCAGGGAGGTGGCCCGTCCTGGGGGCATCTCTTCCTACGTTCTTGTAACTTAATTGGCTCTCAGATGGATGACTTGAGATTTTTCATTATATTAGGCTAGAAAATGATGCAGAGGACCGATATCATGTGTGTGAGCATGTGCCTCTGTGCAGGCAGTACGCATCCTCTGTTTGCAAGGGGCTTGACCCAGTCTGAGCAACGGTGTTGAACTAGCCGGGGCTCAGCAAAGCAATCCATTTATTATAATTCTGCTGAGAAGAAGCCCAGTAAATCAAAGAGACAACCTGACTGCAAACAAATTACACACCAAGAGACAGGACAGAGGGAGGGAGAGGAAGGCAGAGTGGTGGCCAGTTGGGGAAAGTGAGAACAGAAAAGAAGAGGCTGGGGAAAGCAAGAGAATAGAGACCTACAGAGATGCCTGGAGTCGGGAAGAAATAAAAATGGAGCCTAATTTGTCCATCAGGAAGAAAAAGAAAAAGAAAAGCCTCCTACCAAGAGAGACCCCACTTGCTGGAAACCCCTAACTTACAAACCCTTGACTTAAAAAACCAACTGCCCTTTGTTCTCCAGAGGGGTCACCTAGGGAGTGATTGATGGGCAGTTACTTTTTCCAGTGCAAATGTTCAGAGTCCTCTTTTCTCATGCAAATAGGATTGGAGACCTCTTTGTCATACAGAGTTAACCTGTTACTGGTACCCCGGGTGCAAGTACACAGCCAGCCTAAGAGCCCTCCTGGAACAGCTGTCCGTTTGGAGGCGAGGAACCTCTTGTTGGGCCAAGGTCAGGAAAGATGGGTTTCTGGAGCCTCAGCATGGAATGGAGCCGACGTTCCTGTCACAAGAACTGTGACAACTGGTGGATAGCTGTGGCTGGGATTTCTACACCACACCCCTGGCAGAGACATTAAGCAATAAATAGGCTTCAAGGCCATGCTGAGGAAGTAGCTCAACTATCACTTAAAACATCCCTTCTCTGGAAAAGTACACTCCCAGATGCAAATAGCTCCCTTATAGATTCAACTCTGAAAAAGAACCTGCTTGGAAACTGGGAAGTATTTCCATGGAAGCTGCAAAAAGAACAGGGAGAGGGCTGGTAGGGGATCTGCTTAGACAGAGTTACATCACAGTTCTCCAAAGTTCACTTATAAGGACAAAAGCCTGCATACAGAGAGTGGTGTGAACTTCAGTAGGAGGCTGAGGTCTGCAGTCATGCCCAGGGAGTCTCTGCAGACTCCTCCTATTTGAAACGGCACCCTATTTTGTGACAGAATTATGGTGAAGACGACTTGTCCCAGTGTAAACATAGAAGCTGTGAGGAGAACTCAAACATCAGACCCTAACAGGGTGCTTCATACTCAGCTCCCCAACGCTCAGGCCTGTGGATCCACCTTGCTTACATCAATGCCAAAGTCCTAAGTAAATCCCTGGCAGGGAATCCACCAACACACTGTCCCAATTGAAGGACAAAGTGAGATTTATGATAAGGCAAGGATGGTTCAATATTAGAGAACCCGTAACATAATTAACCATAATGATAGATCTTAAGTATTATCTAAGCATATCAATGAACATTGACAAGGCCATTAATAGTATTTAATACCCATTCTTGATTTTTTTAAAAACTGATAATAAAAAAAGAATAGATGGATACTTTCAGCCTTGATGAAATATATATCTTTCTTGACCCAAAAACACTTAATGGAAAACACCAGAATTTTTCCCATAAAAGTTAGGAACAAGGTAAAACTATTTTACCACTACTACCTAGTATTGTTGTAGGATGGTGGGCAAAACAATTAGCCAAGGAAATTAGATGTATAAATTGGAAAGGAGGAAGCAAACAGGGTCACATTAGTAGATGATATGATTGTACATGTGACAAAACCAAGACAATTAACCGGCAACCTGCTTTAAATGGTAAAAAAGACAGATTATTAAAGTAATATATAGAAAGCAATGGTTTTTATCACTATAAACAAAATATAATGGAAGAGAAAAATTCCACTTATAATAGCAACAAAAAGGACAAAATACATGGTGACATACTTAATAAGAAAAACAAGAAGATCACATGTTCTTGGTTAAGAATTCCAAACATCATAAAGATGTTAATTCTTCCTAAACTAATCTATTAATGTAATCCAATAAAAATGTTATTTATTTATATACTCATTAGGAAATAATCAAGCTAATTCTAAAGCTCAAACAGAAAAACAAACAGGCACACCTGCCCCCAAGAATAGTCTGGTCTCACCTAGGAGGGCTGAACAAGGACATAGCCTACGAATAAGCAACTCCACTCCCAGGAATAGACCCAAGAAACCCAAGAAACATTCTGAGAAATGTACAAAGGCGATACGTACAAAAATGTTAGTGGAGGTACTATTTATAATGGTGGAAAACTGTATCCAACTTAAATGCCCATCAGTAGAAAAATTAATAAATTGTGGTATTTTCGTACAACAAAATACCACACAGATGTGGCAATAATGGACTAGAGTAACATGTCTCAAAATGGACAAATCCCTCAAGCATAACATTGAACTGGGAGAAAAGAGTGCATAAAGCCTAGTATATAACATGTAACACATAAAGTATAATACCATTTATATAAAATTTAGAAACACCTAGACTACTGTTTGGTTTAGGCCTACATACGCTAGCGTTAAATGTGAACAAAATGCATGAAAACACAAATGCGCCAATTCAGAGGCCGTTCCTGGTGTGGAGGGTGGGGACTGAGGAGCGGCGGATGGAGCTCCCTGGTGTTGTGGATGATATCGGGGTAGATTGGTGTTTATAACACCTTTCTCTTTCCTTCTGTAAAGTGTTGCATTATTGTTTATACTTTTTGTAGGTCTGAAACATTTTTAAATCATTTTAGTGTAAAATAAATAAGCAAGAATAGCCAGGAAAACCTTCTAAAAAGAACCATAAGAGGCAACTAATCTTATCAGATATTAAAACATACTACCGGGCCATAGTGGGTAAAAAAAAAAAAGCATGGTAGTAGCATAAAAAGAGGCTGGTTAACGGAATAAAATTTAAGGTTTAGAAATGCCCCATTCTTCCTTTTTCCGGAGGGCCTGTCTACTTGTCCTCACACAGTAGCTTCTGTATGATGGTCTCTCAGTTTTCACCCGGCATCTCTCACCATAACGTGGGGGGTGACCAACGGACCTCAGGATCCGGAGCCACAGCCAGAAGTGGCTCACCGTGGGGGTAAGATTTCTTTGAAGACTCAAGATTTCCTGTTGAAATGAATGCAGGATGTGCAATCTACTAGAACATACGCTCTTGTTCACAAGCACCCAAGTCCGGCCACCATCTTCCCAGGCCCAGCCTCCTCAGCTCCCCTCACGGTGTCCCTCCCTTCAGTTTCCTCTCTTGCCTCCCTTCTCAACAGCTAGAGGGACCTTTTAAAGGTATAAATCACATTTGTTCACCCTCTTGCTTGAAACGCTTCAACAGCACCCCACTGCACTCAGCAGAAAATCTAAAGTTCTCACTGGCACCTATGAATGGCTCCTAAGGGGTCTGCCTCAGCCCCTCTCTGAGCCCTCAGTCCCTGCCAACTGACCCCTCTACTACTAGAATCTGCCAAACTCCTCCCCCTCAAAACCTTTGCACAGCCCCTCTCCCCTTCTGGAACATTCTCTGAAGCTCCAAGAGAGCAGATATTTTGTCCACCTTGATCATTGCCATGTCATGTCTCCATTCCTAGTACAGCTCCTGGCACATGGTGTCACTCAAATATTTAATAAATAAGCCAATCACGCCTGATTAAGATGGACACTCCAGGAAGACATCTTGATCATTTTCATAAAAAGGTATCTTTCCCCAGAAAGGACTAGGGATACAGGCCACATCCTACCATCCTGGAGTAACGCACAGTGTACTGATTTTAAACTCAAGCAGATCTCAGTGCCCCACACACCTGGCAGGTCTCCTCTGTGAGCTCCAGGCCCACGAGGGAGAGGGGTTCCTTAGAGCATGAAAGGGCCTACAGTAAAACGCATTTTATGGTCCTGTCAAGGAAGGCTCCCGATGCTCTGGCTGGCTGTCCCTGTGGTGAAAGGGCAGGGGACTTCCTCCACCACCTACAGAAAGGATCTCCTTTGCTGAGCTTGCAGCCTGCCCCTGGTGCCTGTCCTCAAGGTCAGGGAGAGGCGCCTCGCCAGAGGTAAAACACCCTAACCTTGTACTCCCTGGGAAGAGGAGCTCATGTCCTTCCCTGGCACAAAACCATTTGTAAATCCTAACTTGGAAGAGTTCTCACTCTACTCCTTGCCAAGAGGAATGGGCAAAGTTAATCAACAAATCCGGGCTGGAAAGCCCCAGAAAATCAAAAGATAATTCTTCCAGGTGGAAAATATTACCTGTTCTCTTTTAAATGGCATTTTGATAGCTGTTTGATGATTACTCTAATATTGATATAGTTCTCTCCTTACAAGGAACTCTAATAGTCATACAGTAGTTTAACTCATTAATCTTCAACTTTCTATTAACTTATAAAATGGATCATCTTACAGAGTTAAAACAACAAAAGCTTGAGTTGCCTTTATCACCAATCTCCAAACAACTCCTTTTCATTTTTCAAATTTATAATGAGTCGTTTGGTATCCTTTGAGCTAGCATCAAAAGACATAAATGAAAATAAATCTTGCCTGCTCTTTCCTATGCAAATGTCATTCTCTTTCTGGCTGCCCTTCACTCCCAACCCAGCACGGCAGATGACTGTCATAATGTCCCCCAACAAACCTGGCCTCCCTGTGTCTGTGTATGCATCTTGGTGGTGCGACTTTGCCACTTCTTCCCTCAGTACGTGATGTATATTTCTCTACCCTCCTGAAGCCATGCTGTCCTTGTGACTTGCTTTGACCAATAGCATGAATGAAAGTGACCTGTAAATTTGGGAGGTTAAGAGGACTGACAGCTTCCACTCTTGTTCTCTTGGACCCTGAGTTCACCATACTATGAAGAAGCTCAGTGCAGCCTACTAGAAGATGACAGGCCATGTGGAGGAGAACCAAAGTCCCAGCCAACAGCCAGCACCAATTGCCAGACATAGAGTGAGGTCAGTTTAGAGCTCCCGACCCTCCAGCTAAATGCAGTTACATGAGCGCGCCCAGGTAAAACCAGAAGAGGAACAACCCAGCCAATCCACAGACGTATAAGAAATAATAAAGTGTTACCATTTTAGGCCATTAAATTTTGGGATGGTTTGCTGTGCAGCAGTGGATGACCATTGCCCCATATCTACTGCTCCAGGCCTCTATACCTTTAATTTTTTTTCTATTTCCCAATTTTCTCCCAAGTGAATTCACTGTTTGGAAAGGAGCGTCATTATGATTTTTAACCTCTTTGTAACAGTCTATGGTCTTTGATAGAAGTCATGATGCCTCCTCGGACTCCACTGATCACCAACTGTGTGACTCCGGGTACAAAACAAACTCACTCTGTGCCTGAATTTCCTTGCCTATAAAAAAGGGATAATCATGGTGCCAGCCCAGGGCTGCTGCAAGCTTAAGGTAAAACATGCAAAAGGTTTGCACACTTCCCCGTACACAGTGAGCGCTCAAGAAGTATTAGCTGCCATATGACTGCAAAATATTTATTTAAGAAATATCTTTATTAAGTTCTCCATAAAATTGTTATTTCCAGGAAGGAAAGGCCCTAACATTTTACGGGTCATTTTCTCTGTGCCATAGATCCTTGGGGGGGGAGGGGCGGGTTGTTTGTTTGTTTATCTTTACAACATCCCATGTGAGCATGGCAGAAAATAGTGCCTAAGTTTGATTCTCATCTCTGCCACTTGCAAGCTGTGTGACCTACGGTAAATGACTTAACATCTCTGTGCCTCAGTTTTCTCAAAAAGTGTACTTAACTTCCAGGTTTGTTGTGAGAAGTAAATCAGTTATTTCCTGCCAAGCACATAGAGGGTGGCTGCCCATAGTAATCGTTCAATAGATATTAGTAACAGGTTATAATCCCCCTGGGTCAGGTGATGGTGCTGGGGCTCAGAAAACATGAGGAATGTGAACAAGACCACACAAGGAATAAGCAGAAGAGCTGTCAGACGCCAGGCCTTCCGCTCTTGCCCCTGTTGCACTTGTGAAAATGGGTCCTCCGAACCCTCCTGCTCCCAAGAAGCACGAAGGGCAGAGTCCGCCCCTTCACACCTCATCTTTCATTTCCCTGTGACTAACTTCACCCACTGTGAGTCACCACCCTCTCCCAGGAGACTTTTCCTTTCTAATTAACAATCTCTTTAACCAGCACTCAGCTCCCCAAGGCTCCATCCAACATCCAACGTGGCCCATTCTGGGCTCTTTCTGGGCCCGCGCTTGGCTGACCTGGCCACGCCCACTCTCCCTCACGCTGGCCATCTGCAGACGCACACACACGGCCCTCCAGATTCTGTTCCAGCTCCAGGCAGGCCACCGTCTCCCTAGGCTAAGCTGAAGCAGTAGTGACAGGACACGCCCTTCTTTGAAGGGGTTCCTTGGTCCAAGAAGGCTGGGAAATACTGCTCGCTCCCTCCTTCACCGGAATCTGAAGCTCTGCCGCCTCAGCGACAACTAAACCCATGGGGCTTTGTTGTCCCCAAGGTTTCTCAGCCATGGAGCCCTTCGTTCCCACAATATCGATTATGTTCCACAAAGTTCCTTGGAGGCTACGTAAGGAAACTGGGTTAGGGAGTCCTGGAGTTTCAGAACTGGAGAAAATGACCTGTTGTCTCTTCGTCAGCTGCCCTCAGACCTGGGGTGCGCTGCCCTTCAAGC
This sequence comes from Indri indri, assembly GCA_004363605.1. Lineage (NCBI taxonomy): Eukaryota > Metazoa > Chordata > Mammalia > Primates > Indriidae > Indri > Indri indri. The sequence continues at coordinate 30,321 of RJWJ010014576.1, read as the reverse complement.
GCACGGAGAGGGCCATATTCCGTTTTCTGAAAGGAGTCACAGGACACTGGTACCAGGGGTAATCACTGGGGAAGGAAACAGGGTGCAGACTGGGGAGAGAGGCCATCATCACTTTTCATTGCACAATGCTGTCTGCTGTTTGGGTTTGCTGACATTATACACATACTTTTTTGTTGTTGCTGCTGTTTAATGTCAGCGGTTCACTGATGCTCAGGTCATCATTCTTCAACCTTTCATCTTTCTGTGTTTCATTTTGCATTGTTCCCATTGTGATGTCTTCAAGTTCACAAATCTTTTCTTCAGCAATGCCTCACCTTCCATGCAGTATATTTCTTTTTGTTTTGTTTTGTTTTGTTTTAGAGACAAGGTCTAGCTCTGTTGCCCAGGTTGGAGTGCAGTGGCACAATCACAACTCACTACAACCTTGAACTCCTGGGCTCAAGCAATCCCCCTGCCTTGTCCTCCCAAATTGCTGACATTACAGGCATGAGCCACCATGCCAGGCCCCATCTAGTACATTTATCCCCTCCGATGTTCATCTCTAGAGGTTCTATTTGGACCTTTTCAATGTCTGCTATGTCTCTCCTGACCATGCTCATGCTTTCCTCTACCTTCTTGAAAAGCAGAGGAAACTGCACCATTAGAATCCAAAATTTCTTACTTCAATTACTCAGGGAATTGCAAACAAAGCCACCCTTTAAAACCTGCAGTAAGGAGTCCTTGCCTCCCCTCTATTCCCTCTGAGGTGCTGATGTCAATTCTGGAATGCCCACATCTACATACGTGTTCAATAGGTGCTTGCTGATTGACCGACTGTGGGCCCAAAGCCCAAATCTAAACAGGCAAATTGCTCAATTTCAGTTCATCTGCTGGGTACCTCCCTTGTGCCCACACGTATCAACACAGCTCAACCCACACAATGGAGAAAACCAAGAAGCTTTCTTGCCAATATTGCACTGTGCCCCATGCCTTGGCCTTTTAAAATGCAAAGATTCAAATTAGCCAAAAGGAATATGGTCTGGGTCATTCAGATCTTTTGAAAGGAAACATTATTAAATCATATCTTATTGTTTGTTTATGATGATTTTTGATATTTTGTTTAACAGAGCCATGTCTAATGCTCGCTCAGTCTTTGAACGCTAACTAATTATAACCCACCATACTCTCTAGTAAGAATAGACCACCTTCTGACTGAATGAACTTCTCAGTCTCCAGGAACAGCATCTGAATAGCTTTGGCTTCAAGCAGATATTTTCAGAGTTAAAAGAAAGCTTATGTTCATTTATTTATAATAAGCATATGCATGCAAAAAGGCTTTTTTGAGGCTTAATGAATAGAATTGTGATCACTCATAGACCCAGAATTCTTCCAACTGTGCACTACCCAACAAGAAACAGTCAAATCCTTGGCCTCTCCACACCACCACTGCTCTCTGAACATGCTGCAAGGTGGGATCCCAGCCTTTGCCCAGGCTTGACACATGGGACTCGGCCAGTGGTGACTCATGCTGGAACGCTGCTCAGACACTTTGACATCACCAGCTTGGCAGCCTAGCTACAGCCACAAGGCCTGAGGGATGGAGGCCAGAATGCACAGGGCAGCACACCCAGCTCTAGAATGGATGCACCTGGGTTCAAATCCCATCTCCCCGCCACCTATCAGGGGTGTGGCCTGGCATGAGCCATTTAAATTCATGGTGGCTACATTTCTTCACCACTTATTAGGGGAAATGTTTCATGACTCATAGAGTTGCCATGAGATAGCAGTTAACGGGATCTGTCAAATTCAGTATTTGAATCCTCCTCAACATTTCTGCCAGGAGATTGTGCAACCTCTTTGAGATGGAGCGCTTACTACCCACCAAGGCAGGACATTTCGTTTTTGGACAGCCTGGGTTCAGATCAGGGACTTGGTGTACACTGCACCAGGGAGCCCTCTTCCTCTGGTGACTCACGTCTACCTCTGAGATCTCTTGTCTCCAGCCTGCCCTCATTTCTTCAAACTGTTCTTCCTGAGAAATGTTTCCAGTTTCTGCTCCTCAAAACTGACTATGACTTCTTCCTTCTTCAAACTGAAATTCCAACATGTTGGGATGATCAAAACAGGGGACCTTTCCTATTCCCTTCTAGTTCTAAGAAACCCTAATTGCAGGAGGAAGAAATGTTCTTACAGCACATCCTTCCCCAGGTCTCCAAGTCCATCTTTCCCACTGGAGCCCCACCAAGTAAGATTTTTCAGGGCGAATGTGTGTTATAGCCATCTGGACTCTGATGCCTCAAATCGGGATTTTTTTTATAGCTTTAATTATTTCCTCTGTTCTCTTTTCTTTTTCATATACAATGAATCATTCTGTTCCTGAGAGAGAAAAAATAAAAAGATCTTTGAAAGTTATGGCTGTAATTTCAATAGAAGAAGATTGGGCTTTGAGGAATACGAGCATTTGTTGTATTTTCTGAGTTCATTTTTCATCCCCACTGGTTAATGAAGATGTTATTTCTCTATTGCATTTTGGTTGTTAATTTCTGACAAGTATTTTTTTTTCAGTCATGACTAGTTATACGCCTCTCAGTTCACCCCTCTTTTGTATACTTTATGAAATATTCAGTTCTTCCTGATAGGAGGAGGTTTGATTCACCTTGGCTGTGATTAATTGTGTCAGTATTTTGGGACCTAATTTATGTTTATATGATTCCTCTAGCGTTTCCATTTTCTTTTCTAATTATCAATTTTTTCTCCATCTTTTTTCCTGAAATTAGTACTGAATTAGCTTGCCTCTGATTACAGTCTTGGATGCATCCCAAGGAATATTGTTGGACAGCTCCCCATCTACATTTCATTCCATGAATTTTTTGTTTGGTTTTTGCAGTGAAGCTTTATTAACCCTCCATGAACCCTTATTTCCATTTGCTCAGTCATCTTTGATTGGAAATTGTGCCAAGCCACGGTCAGATGTCACGGCAGTCACTCACACATTTTCTTCTACTGCCTGCCAAGCCAAGCTCTTTTTAAAAAGTCAGAATTCCGGGGATTAAAATTAAGATCCATGCCTGTGTCGAGGGGCTGATTTGTCTAAGAGGTTCTTCCTCCCTTTCAATTATTCATTTATTTGCCACTCTGGTGTGGACATCTGTTGAAGTGGGACCGGGCAGCTCTGCTGAAGGACACATGAGGGCTGTCCGGAAAGTAACCAGCCATGTAACCATTCTTGTTATATTAACAGTGGCTGGATACCTTCTGGACAGCCCTCATATACCTATCAGCATCCCTTTGTCAGGACTCTTTCCCTTGCAGGTCTTGCCTGTTTTATAGAGAGAGGTTCCTTCAGAAAATCACCCCCTTCTGACCGAGCTCTGTCTCTTCTAGTAGGTCTCTTCGGCAGCCCCCCATCAGTGGGAGACAGCAGGCAGGGGCCCAGGTGAAGCTGTCCTGGAGTGGGAGTTCATCTCGTCCAGCATCAGTAAGGCACCGTTATTTCAAGTCAGCCTGGAGTCTGCATTTTGCTTCTTGGTGGATTCTCCTTTCTGACAATTCCACGCCCTATCTGCCTGCACATACCCACATACCCCGTCCCACCAAACATACATCTGCATACAACATACTGCTACATACATGCTACACACCCAACACACCCAGCCACGCATGAAACACAGGCCTACCTACCTCTTCCCATGGAGCCTTTGGAGCCCCTGCCTCCCTGGAGATGCTATTTCCTGCATTATAGACATTGGTGCAAAGGCTCTGGGCCACTTTTAATAAAAGTTCCCCCACAGCTAGCAATGAGCTTGGCTACCCAGAAACCCCCACGAGAGCAGAGACTGCTCAAATTTTTACAACCAAGGCCCCACTACTGTCCTCAATCTGCCAAGGTGAGTGTGGAAATGGCGCTGCTACAGTGAGGAACTATTTTATTCACCTTAACTGCATCCCAACTCCCAGAACCCTTGGCCATGTAAGTCTCACACTACTCCTTCCTTTCACAGATAGAGCTATAATGTCCCCGCCCTCTTGAAAGGAGGACCCAGAAACACATTTCCAGGCTGCCTAACCTTCATGTGAGGACATACCTGGGATTCTCATCAGCACTGAGTGCACCTGTTAGGACTACAAGCTGTCAGCTTCACAGCGTGGCTTTACGGCTTGGATGGGCATTGGCTGGGTGCTCACAGGTAGGCCCGGAAGATGAATCTTGCCTGAGCAGTAACATGTGCCCAGCCATCTGGCCTTGCGGCCCCTGGTGAGGGGCCCTCAATGCCATCCCTCAGAAGTGCCTTGGGCCATCTCTTGCCTGTGTGGAAGCCACAGCAGGCTCCAGGAAGGGACTCTGGTTTGGGCAGACAACAGGCAGCCACCACCAGCAGGCCTGCCCTGAGGAACAGTTCAGGCCAGTGACAAGAAGGATGGACAAAGGAAGAAAGAGCAGAACTAGTCTTGACAGCCCATGGGCAGTGCCCGCAAGTACCCTCTTGCAGAGTGGCCAAACCAGCCCTGAAGGGATCTTCTCGAAAGCCCCCTTGTTGGCCAGGAGCCTGTTCATAATCCTAAAATGGCATGAGGTGTCTTGAAGGAACACTCGTCCACAGAACTCCCAGAGCAAAGCCGCGTGGGTCCGCCAGCACCACACCCTCACATTTCCCAGTGGGCTCCTCGTCAGCTGGAAGGCAGCAAGCCCTCAGCCTGAGGTTCTGTGTTTACCATGTGGCCAGCTGCACAGGGCCCAGTTCAGACCGGAGCAGAGTGTTTCTCTCACTTGGGTTCTTCCAGCCTCTGAGCAAAAGGCACAGTTGCTGAGAAAGAACAGTGAAGTGTGGCATCAGGGAAGGCTCACGAAACTCCAGCACCTTGGCATAGATGTAAAGGGACTAGAGTCTAGCATTCTCAAAGAAAGCTTTCGTTATTTGTTCTTTAAGTCTGAGACATCCTCCGGGGTATGTCTATTTTTTTTCTGTCCTCACATCTCTGACTTTCTTTATCTTCTTAGAAATTTCTTTAAGGATGGACCCTACCAATGCCATTTGTGGATTTGATTTTTCCCATTTTGATGACATCACGTTTTAAGAGACAGGGTCTACTCTGTCACCCAGGCTGGAGTACAGTGGTGCAATCATAGCTCACTGCAGCCTCAAACTCCTGGGCCCAAGCAATCCTCCTGCCTCAGCCTCCTGAGTAGCTGGGACCACAGGTGCACCACCACACCCGGCAGGTTTTGATGTAAACATTTCTGCAACAACTTCTGCAGACATGTCTAACCTCTACCAAAATTTTGCCCAAATTAGATCCCCTTTCTCTAATGCCCAGACCAATCTCCCCCATTGAATTTCCATTCTTTTTATTTCTTGATGGAATCTCTGCTTGGTAAGTGGGTCAGGCTTAGAATTTGGATCACATGTTGGTTTTCCAGGCTGAACAGTGACTAAAGATTTCAGTTCTTTAGACAATCCTAAGACCTGGGTTCTACTTTGGGCAGTCTCTAGCCATCTCTGGGTGCCGTGGATATGTTACTCGTGGGAGCCTCAGTCACAACTTCTGCACAATGGGAGCAGGGTTTCCCAGGTGCAGGGAGGGGAGACAGGCACCACTGGTGACTTACAAAGAGATTTAGAGTGGACCAGACACTAGATCATACTGAATGACAGGGAGAAACACAAGCCCCTTTCAACTAACCCCCTTTCCATCCTCCTGATTATATTAAGAAAGAAAGTCCTGGTGCGGGTATGGTGTTTCTTTATCATCTCTCAAACACTTGAGACACAAAAACAAGAAAACAAGCTTTAGATTTTAGCTAAAGCTTAATATGGTTTTTCTCATTTGTCTAATCTTGGCAGTCATCCTCTATCTATTATACGCATCCAGTTTTTCATATACTACAGTGATTTAAACTTTGTTTTACAAATGAATACACTTTAATTTCTAAAAAGTGAGTCAACAATGGTACAGTAAACCCCTATGGCAAAGATTCATGAAGGTGGCTGGGGTGTGAACGGCAGAAGTTCAGAACACACTGGGCTACATGGCACCAAAAGTCCCTCCCAGTTTCGAGCATTCAGACTCCTGACTGAGAAAATCATCTATCTCTATAATCACAGTTGTCACAAAGAGACCAGATCTTCCCTTCCCGTCAGCTCCCTGGAAGCCAAGAAAGTCACACAGAGAGACCTCTGTCCCCAGGAACTCAGTCCCCAGCCCTGCGGACGGGCCCTGCTGCCAGCAAGGAGCCTGCTTCTCTCTATCAGGGGACGGTGACGCCAGCCCCTCCGGCCAGTTCTCTCTAGCGACAATCGGCAGAGGACACATTTTTAATTCACAGGGTTTCCAACCTGTGAATTTCTCATTAACTTTAATATGAGCTGCCAACTATCCTTGCCCCACATCTGGTTAATTCTCCATTAAGGGCAAAGCAAATTTAAGTTTGGAAGAAGGAACATGAATTATTCAGAATAGTTAATTTCACCTGAGCCATTTTCTTAAGAAATTGCTTGAAGAACAGCCTAAAACTTGTGCTTAATTCATGATATACAAATATCCCTCAGAAAGCTCAACAGAGACAGAGGCCAGAAGGTTCTCCCAGGGAAGTTTCAGCCTGGGCATCCAAGGCCATCGTCAGCTCCGGTGGAGGGAACTGCCACACTCAGCACCCACCGTCGCTGGGAAGGCTGGAAGTAATCTCCACGCAGAGGGAGCCCAGGCTGGGAGGCAGGGCGGTAGGAGCCATCCTTCCCTCAGCTGCCACTCCTGGGGACTGCGTGGGCTTCACCCCGACTTCACCTGGAAACCAGCCAGACAGCACTGGCAGCCCTGGGGCGCAGCGGGGGAGGACTCCTATTGCTGAAGGTCTAGAACAGCAGGCCTTGCCCGACCCGATGCCTCAGTGGGTGACACTGACAGGCCTGGCACAGCCTCCCCAGGGTCCAGGTGATGGGGCTGCACTGGGGCACAATGCAGGCAACACATGCACTTGCCTCCTACAATGCAGCCACCCTCTTCTCTCGCGCCCAGGAAAGCACATGCAAGTGAGTGAGGGGGAAGCCATTACAGGGAACAACCTTGGACCCCTGCCATTTGTAAAAGAAGTAAATTATTCACAATCTTAGGTTCTCTGTTATTGGTGACAATTTTCTTGTGGTCTATCTCCCGACTGATGGTGACCCTGTTTCTGGAGTTAGTGCCTTCAGGAAGGTTGGTGTCATGGGCATGTTCCGCAAACCACCAAGGAGGGACTGGCTGGATGTAGAGGCCTGAGAGTCAGAGGATGAAAGGAGAGGTGCTCAAGAAGGACAGAACACAGCTTCGAGGCTCACCCTGCTGTTGGGTCAGTGGGGCTGGCTACTGGGTTGATCCTGCCCCACAGGGCAAGGCCCAGCTCCTACGACGCGGTGCCTCTCCATCGCTGTCCTTGCTGGGCTGCATTCCCACCTGAAGCTAAGGTTCTCCAGGTGTCCTGTCCATGACATGACCTTCTTGGTTCACAAAGGAGTGGCCCCAGATGGTAGACAGTACTAGGTTCCAGGACCCACAAGATCTGGACCAGTGTGCCCAGCAAGGGTCCATGCCTATGGCCAGGACCATGACCCCCGGTCTGCCGTCTATCTCCAGACCCTGCTCAGTGTGGCTCCACTTGTACTTGAGCCTGGGGCTGGGCATGCGTGTAGTGGCTCACAGGTATCGAGCCCCACAGGGTGCAGGCCCCAGGGTCATGCAGTGAGGATTCGGAGCTGAATGGAACACAGGTGCACGAGCGAAAATTCATTCCATGGTGATAAGAGCAGCAAGGCATGTGGGAAGCATGAAAGCCCCTGGGGGAGGTGGGAGCAGTCAGGGAAGGTGTGCTACAACCCTCTGTGCTTGCCAGCCTGGTATTTATGGCCCCTTTCTTTGGTAGGAGCACTCTAATTCTGCTCTGGTAAAATACTCTCGCCCACTTTCAGTCCGCATGTGATTCACTGAGGCTCAAAACCTTCCTTCTGCCCCAAACACTTGCCACCACCATTGGCCACGTGACCCAAACCAGCTTACTGAGCCTCTCCCTAGGACCTTTTGCTGGCACTGCGTGGAGACATGCACTGACTTTTAACTCTGAACATCTGGGCGGATGTCTTTGCCGCCACCTGGGGGGCCTGCCTGAAATGAGAATGGAGCAGAGGGTCCAAGTCCTGGTGTTGCCTGAGTGCCTGGATCCAGCACTGTCAGACAGCATGTAACTTTCCAGTTTTGTGAACCAATAAATTCCCTTTTCCTTTAAGCTACCTTGAGCTGGATTTCCATTACTCGTTACCTTCCAAAGTCTGATTCATAAAGGCTGGGACAGAGACTGGCAAAGGAAGAGGGATGGAGGAGGAAAGGACATCTTGGAGGTGCGCAGGCAACAATGTGGAGAGCAGCACCAGCCTGGGCCACTCAGCACTGGCAGGTACAACCTAGAGCGGGGTGAGGAAGGGGTGAAGAAGGATGAGGCTGGAGAAGGGGGCAGGCGACAGCCTCAGGGGACTTGGGAGACATCGCTCTTACCCTGCAGGGGCTGAGGAGCCTTAGGCCATACGCCCAAGGACAGGACTGTGCCCCACCATCATCCGGTTCCCAGCACCCTACCTAGCCCAGAGCTCAGTGTGCATCTCCTGTGTGCAAGCAGAATTACAAATTGCAGCCTGCAGTGCAGGACGATGACAAGACCAGGTGTGCAGCTTAGGAAGCTCCCTCTGGAGGCTGAGTGGAGACTGGCCCCAGGAGGCCAGGCTGGGTACTGGGAGACCACTGAGGGGGTGGAGGAGACGACAAAGACTCAAAAGGGGCCCTGTGGCCACTTCCCTGACCTGTTCCATTTAGGATGTCTTTACATTTTTTACTTTAAAGACTTGGAAGAAAAATAAGTACTCAAGAAGTGGAATAAAAATAGGTAAACATAATAATCATCTCACTTAGGTACAGCAAGTTATGGTGTTTCGAGCCGCTCACAAACATTAGCTCATCACCACCTTGAGAGGTAGTTATTATCTGCATTTTACAGATATGGAAACTAAAGCTCAGAGGTGCTGAGTACCTTGCTGGTGACCGAGGCACTATTAACGTGGAGGCTTGGGACAGAACCGTTGTATACTGCCACACTGCCTGGGCCTCCCTGGGGGCTTCTAAAGGCCACCAGCCCCTCCTCACTCCCCGAGCCCTCTCCGTACCGCCCACATGCACCTGTCCCCATTGCCAGTAGGGCCTCCATCTGCCCAAACTCTCCCTCCCAGCTGGCCTTCTGCTCCCCTCTGCCCGCCAACACAAAGCCCTGGTGAGACACAGGCGGGCAGGTCAGCTGTTCCTGGCTGATTTAAACGGAGAGAGATTAGGCACAACACTTGGCTTCTTCCCAGAAGCCAGCAGAGCCACATGCCCCAGAGTCTGAGCTGAGCTGCTCGGTCTCCTTGCCTTGCATAACTGGGCAGGGGCCTCCCCGCCTGGAGATTCTGTCTGGGTGCCAGCAAGTACCACAAGAGGCCGGCACCTTGGGAGATGAGTTCCTGAGTGTGCCAGGAGCCAAGAGCTCTGGGCAGCACCCCAGAAGTGATGCAAAAAGCTTGCCCATGGGCAACCCGAGTCAGGCAATCATGAGAAAGGGTGGCGAAGTGACTGTCTCCCTCAGACAGCACCAGGGCCCTGAGCTTGAGAGGAGGAGGCAGGCAGCAGCGCAAGCTCAGCCTGCTGCAAAGGCAGTGACTGCACAGTGGGAGCCCCGGGCTCTATAAATAGGCCCTCGGGTACTACAATCATGAACACGGCCCACATGTGAGGACTGCTCCCCCTGAAAATTCTCAGGCAAGAAGAAAGGAAAACGTGCCTCCATGTTAGGAGTGATTTCCAATGAGGAACGGAGAATCACCATGTCCCCATGAGGTCATCAACAGAGGAATCTGGCCAGGTCACCCAGGCCAGCCTGCTGCCTCCAGGAGCCAAATGACCCGCGATTCCAGTGCTGCTCACAGACTTTGGTGGGGGCTGGGGGGTTGTTGAAGCAGTGTGTAATGCTGGAAAAATCTGTTGCTAATATTAAAATTGTGAAGACTCTACAAAAAAATCCACATTTTGGGATTACTTTAAAGACCATCCAAAGATCTGGCCATGCTTGCTCCTGCGATCGCCCTGTGGCCCCAGGCCCACCCCGCCTCCCTTGTCAGCACAGCCTGCCCAAGTCTGCTGAGTTTACGTTGCAGCCCAGATCCACCTCGAGGCAGCAACTGAATTTCTGCTCTTGTCAAAGTTCTTGTGGAGAGGAGGCTTCCCCGTGCTCCTCCCTCAGTCTCTCCCAGCTGACCTGAGTGTCTAATGACTGCCCCACAACCTCGTAACAGGAATTACTCTGCCAGAACGACGAGGTTGAGAGAAAGGGAGAGCACATCCTTGTTAATGTTTATTTCTGTTCTTCAACCCACACTGGAGACTCTTCCCTTGCCCGTAAGCCCACACTGACCGTCCTTCTCAGCACAGTCACAGGACACACAGTCTGACCCACTTGCTGGTCCAGCATGCATGACGGGGGCCCTCCAGTGAATGGCACCACTGTGCAAGTCCGGCTTCGCCAGGAGGGTAGCAAGCAGGGTTTGGGGTTAAAGCAAATTAAGAAGACCATGACTTGCATGACAGGCAACTCAGAGCAGAACCTTGTAAACTGACAACAGCATGTAACAAGGCCCCACAGCCACATTTCCCCAATAAACAGATATACTCCTGCTGATGAGATGCAGACGAGATAAAAGACAATTACTCTTGCTGGTTATTAAAATTCACTATGAATCCCCAAACCATTTGGGTCACACAAATGTGTCAGATACACCCTACAAGAGTTTCCTCTTACTTGGGGTAAGGGTGGGGTGAATGCAGTTGTAAGGCCAGTCTTACAGATCCTCAGTTGGACGCTGAGCAGCAAGATGCTCAGGCCACAGGGAGCACGAGGGAACCAGAACAGAGGAGAAATCCCTGCCTGCCTCCACTCAGTCTGGAGCACACTCTCACACCGTGCTCTGCGACAAGTGCGTGATGTCAGCAGGGCGAGTACTAAGTTTTCACCCTCGCTCTCTTCCCTCCTTCCCTCCTCTTTCTCTCCTGTGTATGATCTCTCAACCTCAGTCTCAGCATGGGTAGTTAAATTGCCATAATTCTAATTTAATGGCTCTAGTTTGAGGGTTTGTGCTGAGACAGAAAACCTCAGGTGATGTGTCAAATATCTAGAAATGTCACTTTGTGGACTGTGGCTAAAACATGTCCATGTCAGGTCCATGAGATATTTCCAGTCCATGCATGTACCTGGCCATAGTATCTCAAATTGATCAATCAATCATCCTTCCACTTAACAAACTTCTGCAGGGTTCTCTTGGGATGCCAGGCCCTGTGCTAGACAAGGGGTACCAAGCAAAACAGGGTGTGTCCCCTGCCTCACAGGATGCCCAGTCTGGTGGGGGAGGCACAAGGGGATGTTCTCTTACAGTGCTCTGTGATAAGGGCATGATGTCAGGGGGGTGAGTGCTAAGGTATTCACCCTTCGTTATAATTTATGGGAAGACATTGAGGGAATTTAAGCAGGCAGTGACATGATCACTCATGTAATTGAGTAAATTAGATGTCAAGAAAGCACTGTTCTGTCCACGATATTGTTAGTTGGATTATCATACAAGTGGCAGCCCCCATTCTGGCTCTGCTTTATTTATTAGAAATCTGTGATGTGTAATGTGATAAGTTGGCCATAAAAATGTCTAATCACTACATGTGAAATAGCCATGTCTTTCAGCTTTGCATGAAAATGGCAAATTCTGCTTAATGTTCCTGGACTCTTTTACAGTCTGATTAATTGTACTGGATCCAAATTATAAGGAGCAGAAGAAGCAATGGGAAGAGACCTAAGACACTGTTAGCAAAAGGTCTCTCCCTTGAATGGGAATTGTCTTTCAGATGTGCTTCTAAGAGTCCAGCTATAACCACATCAAGACTGCTCTGGGAGGCACCCAGGAGACCCCTGAGTGGGTGGGAGCCTCAGCTCCCTCCTAGAGAGGCAAGGCTGTTACCCAAATCCAGCCATCCCTTGTCAATTGGTTTCGAGAGGTCCCTTATTCTCAGGCATCAGGAGGGGCTCAGAATAAACAGAATGTGCTGAGGGTCCAGAAATAGAAATAAGACCAGAAAGTCAAGGATTTTACAGTAAAAGGGGTCCCCTCCACAGGGGGAACCAGAGCAGACGCAGGTAACATGGAAGGGCAAGTTGGCCACCCCACTGTGAGCACATCAAACAGCATCCGTTGCTTGCTAACAAATCACCATGGCTTCACTCTAGTGCCTCCAGATGAGGGAGGATTAAAGGTGACCCTGGTTTGGGGGCTAGAACAACCGGGCAGATCATAATGCCACTTACAGTGGTGTAAAGACTGAGGGAGGAGCAATTCCTTTTTGGACATGCTGTGGCCAAGGAGAATCTTAGGCATCCCAGTGGAGAGATGCAGGGACAACATATGCGAGGGGAGAGACTGGGCTGGAAATAAGTTTGGGATTCATCAGTGTCTCGATAGTATTCAAAGTCCCAAGACTGGCTGAGATCCCCTAGAGAGCCTTGGAATACGAAGTGCAATGCACTCAGAAAATAAAGGCAGCAATAACGATCATAAATAATAAATAATGGATGTGGTCATTATTATTATAAAGGTGAGGTGGCAGACCAACAGCCCCACATCTGCTCGATTTGTCCCTGGAAACGGAATCCACTTTGGACAAAGGACTCTGGGGACCCCAGACCTTTCCCCCTCCCCCGCCTCCAGTGCCACAGTGGGGGCCCTGCCTGCCGAGCTCCTCACTCCCGCACCCCGGGCGCTCCCCGGCCTAGAGAATCAGCCAGATTGACTCGTTTATTGCTCAGATTATGAAAGGTACCCACCTGCCTAGACACAGGGGCACGCGTGCAATAAAGGCAAGAGAGCCGCAGTGTTATAAATAAGTGATGGCCTGCTCGTTAGGCCCTGAGCTGCAATCATTACCGGGCCCCACTCGGGCTCCCTGAGCTGCAGCTGGCTTAAAAGGTCATTATCCGATATTGTTTTAGTGACAAGGTATTTCTACGGCCTCCCTCTAGCCCACGCTTTTCTAGTCTGTGCTACATTATTAAGCCAAGGCCTTTCTCACAGTGCGGCAACCCACGGTGAAGGGCTCCCAGGCTGCCCACCCCAGGGGCCTGCGGGGGGCTGAGCCATTAGCAAGGCAGGCAGCCTGCCTGGTGTAATGGTCCATGCTGGGGCTGAGAAGAAAAGAGGAAGCTTTGGGACCCTGCTCTGCCACTCTTGTGCCATACAAACAGGGCAAGTTGCTTACCTTCTGTGAATCTCGATTTCCACACACCGCCTAAAAACAGGGGACATGGGTAAGACGGAGCTGATGCTATTATAAGTACTCACTCGGTACTGGGAACTTGGAGATTCATATCCCATTGAGTCCACAAAAGATGTGAGGTAGGTATTTTTTGTCCCCATTTTATTGATAGGACTTCCAAGCCCTATCCAGCCTATGGCTGGAGTTTTCTGAGACTGAGTTGTCACAGTTGATATCAGGGTATGCTGCCAACCTGAGGCAGCATTAGATGATGCCAGTATGAGTGATGCCAGCCTCTGTCCAAGGTCCAGCAGGATTTGGAGTTTGTTGTGCCTTGCTAGGTCCCTGACCAACGTCGTCGGTGCCCTGTGGCCTTACTGGGAGGCCAGCCTCTTTTGAATACTCCTCAGTTGGTCCCAGGAGAACTCCTGTTTGTGAACTAGGGCTACTTCCTACTTTCCTCTGCCACCAGGGGCCAGAGGATGGTGTCCTCTCCTCTTGCCCAAGCTCTGATGAAATGCACCTACAGTGGGCAGGCTGGGGCTATGCTTACCTAACATCCCCACGCTGACCTTAGCAGCTCTGCCCTGGGTGTCTTCCTTGCCCAGATCAGATGTCCACAGCCTCTTGTCATCAGGTTTGCATGTGGACCAGAGTCATTATGCCTCTCTCTGGACTGCTGGCTCTCCTCAGGGAAGCCCGAGCTCACTTTCTCTCCTGCCCCTCCCATATGGGCCCGGCTCATTCTCTCAACATTTACTGCAACTGGCCCATCTATGCCAGCCACCCAAGAGCAAAGCCCAGCAGACGCAACTCTCTTAAATGAGCCTACCTGACTTGCCTGCTTGCCTGCTCTTTCTACGTGCTCGGCAAAGTGCACAGACCCAATGCCCACAGCCCTGCCACAGCTCAAGGACAGCCTTGTACTTGCGCCCATGAGTTAAACAGGATTCTTACCCAGAGCCTGCTGTGTTTGTCCCCACACCTGTTTTCCAGCTGTATTTGTTATTCTAAATACTTAATTTAATTAAATATTAATAAACCAATAAAGTAGGAATGTAAAAAAAAAGAGCTGTGGCTTCTATGACAATAAATTGAATGCTTTGGAAAGACACAACAAATGCATGTTGCTAAAAAAACTGCTATCGCTTTTGGATAGGGTAAGACAAAACTAAAAGATCAGAAACAAAACATCATTAAAAATCTAGAAGATTTTACACTCAAATTGCTTTAGCGTCTTACAGTTCTCACTCCATTAAAAGGAGCTAGAGGTGGAAATTGTAGAGGGCACGTTTTAGATGACGAGAGTAGAAAGGCCTCCAAGCACTCAGCTGACCAGGGCATCCCATCCCCTTGACCTCACTGAGTGGTTCAGCGTTGGGCATAGGCTTAACCCTCCCAGCGTCCATCCGAGGGCTCTTCCTGGGAGTGCAGGATCAGAGACTTTTGCTGTCATATCCCACTGAATTTACCCTGGAAGGCTGCAGTCCCAGGAGCTGCAAACGGCCATCGTGGTGAGGTCATGTAGACAGTCTTCTGAAAATGCTATCAACTGAGAGACCAACCAAGAAAGTGGGAGAGAGAAAGGAGATCCACCGCCCCATTGGACCCTCCTGGTCCACTGTCAATAAATTCCCTGTTTGCTTAAGCCAGTCTAGGCTGGGCTTTCTGTCCCCTGCCCAGCTTCTTCTCCTGTAAGAACTCACTTCCAGCCTTGCTTTCTAGACTCTTTCTCCTCACCGTCCTCCTCCTCTATCATCATGATCATCAACAAAGCTAACACTATTTAGTACATCTAATCCTTTCAAAAACCCTGTGAAGTACTACTATGAGGAAACTGAGGCACAGAGATGTCAAGTGGCTTGCCCAAGGCCACGCAACTTGTAAGAGGCAGAGGCAGGATTCGAACCCCACTACTCATCCCTCACGCAAGAGCTCATTAGACCCTGCAGGCCTGTGTCCCCAGATGCACCAAGAGTCTGCTCAGTGGCACACGATGTCTGTGGACACAGCATGACAGCAAGGCCCACTCCGTGGATTCATTATTTTCCCATCAGGAGGTCCCTTTTCATGCCTTGTACAAATGCCTATTATTGCACAAGCTACCAGTCTGTTTTCTCCAATATTTGGCACACAACTTGAAACCAGGAATGTGTCTTACTCCTATTTGTATCCCCAGAACCCGACACGTAGTAGGTGCTCAATAAATGTCTGCTGAACTGCACTGAGCAAGTCAGGCCCACACTCCGTACTTCATGTCTCAAGCTCTCCAAGACCCTTCCCCCTTCAAAGCCCAGCTGCTCCATGGACTCCCTGGTGCATCTGGAGAGTAGAAGACCCAGCCCCCACAGAAGCACCGTACTTCATCTCTCCCATCTCACCTTCTGCATCTATTTCCCTTCTTGGGAAAACATAAGAGCCTCTGTATTCCTCATAACCTTCATTGAACATTACGGCAGCAGCACTTAGGGGGCAGTTTATTTTCTCCAAACTACTCTGTTGGTAATGAGGGTAAATTATCGCCCAGTGGGCAGTAGCGCCTCTGCCTATGGCCTTAGGGTCCAAACAGCTGAGCTTCATGCGCAGATGATTAACTGATAAAAAATGGTAAGAGTCTCCTCTCAGTTACGTGTTTTAAGTTAAAATATAACACTTTGTTAAAGCAGCCAAGCCAGAGATGATAAGTAGCATTAATCATGTCCACATTTAAAAATCCGATACATAATTTAAGAACAAAAGGCAAAGAAAGATAAGCATTTAAGTACAATTTGGTGTCTTTTCATTAAACCTTAAGTCATCCATCAGCGATGGATGGAGTGGCTGCAGTAGAATCCCTTCTTCAAACCTCCATGAACTTTATGTTTACAGTCAAGGTCTTTACTGGCTGTCTTCGGAGCACACCCTCTGCTGGTGACAATTCCCTCCCAGTTCCCCCATCCTTCTCCACCACGGCTGAAGAGACTGTTGGTCCGGAGCCCATGGGAGGGGACTGCAACACGCACTGCCCACAGCATTTCCCTTGGAAGCCTGGGAGACCACCTGCTCTGCACTCAACCCCGGCTCGTCGCTCTCAGCACAGGCTGAAAAGGGACACGGTACAGCACTCTCCAAGCAAGCATTCCCCTAGATTTGGCCTTCAGTCCTCTACTTCCTCCATCCTCCTCTAAAAGAAATTCATTGGTTCCTTCGTGTGAATGAGTCACCATCTTTTGCTTCTATAAAGTTTAGACCAAAATCTTAAAGTCAATCCCAAGCTCGAGGTGAACTGCCAAGGACGGGGAATAGGTGCTGAGCGAGATGGAGAACGGGAAGCTCCATGCCCACCAACAAGCCAACCTCGAGTAGCAATCCTGCACTCACCAGTGTCTTCTCCCTGAGACTCCTCCCCAGCCACTGCCCACCGCCAGGTGGGAGCTGGAGTCCCATCAGTCTTCTTACCTCCAACAGCCAGTCCCCTTCAGAAGCCGAAAGCCTCCTCCTTCCCAAGGCCGCAGGCACCTCTCGCTACCTTTCACCTACCTGCCCTTGGGACACTCACTGGAGCTTCTGCAGCAGCTTCCTACCTGGCCCCACCCAGTCCCACTCGTTCCGTCCACCCAGCACGTGCTGACCGCAGAGCCCCTTGGAGGGCACCGCCCCCTTTATTGACCACGGGCCAAATGCAGTTTCTGTCAAAGGAGCAGTGCGGGGTTAGGTACAATGTAGGCAGAAAAAGAAAGGGAGAGTAAAATCCCCCCACCCAAATAAATAAACGAACAACTTTGAAAGCTATCTGCGCGTGGTGTTTTTGGAGGAAGAATAAAGACCTCTGTTACAGGATGAACTGTAATTGAATTAAAGATATTCCTAAGGCGCATGAAGGAAGGTGCCCCACAAGGGGGATTGGTCCACATCTAGAGAATAAAAAGAAGCTTCTCAGAGGCAATTAGTCTGTGGCCCCCCAGCATCGCCACCCCCTCACATACACACACACACACACACATCGCCCATGCTCAGGGGAAGGGACCAGTCTCAGGTATCCAGGCACACACTGGGGCTGCTGTTCCACAGCCACAGGCTGCCCACGTAGCTGGGATTCCTGCTTGCCAAAGGCCTTCTGAGGCTGGTTTTCTGCCACTGTGGAGTTGCCTAAGAGAGGATGTGCTGGCAAGAGGGTATCTGCTCCCCTCGGCAGTTCTGCTCCCAAGGTAAGGAATGAATGGGGCTGGGGCCATATGTGACTCTCTGGGAGCCTGGGGTGTGTGCTTCTGCCCTGGAGAGATGGATCTTCCCTACACATGCTGAGGAAAACAAATTTCCAAGTCTGAACCACCAACAGTGATGAAGTGCTGGGCAAATGCTGCCCTGCAAGGACCTAGCTGAACACCCTGCTAGCTGCCTTGGCAGAAACCTGGAAAACATAAGGCTGGGCTTTGGAGTGGACAGACCGAGCCCCACCTCTATTCCCAGTTCTCCCTCTAGCCCCACTCAAGCAGCACCCAAAGCCTCAAGACACCTTCCCGGATGACACTAGGACCCTAGGAACCTCACAGAGCTTGGCCATCAGGCACGGGCAGCAGGTATTGGGCATAAGAGAAGTGGGAAGTGCCTGGGGGCAGCCCTCCTGAGTCCTGGGCCCTCTTAAGCCCAGCCCTGAGAAGTAAAGAGCCCTACCTGGTCCCGCCTACGTTGATCAGTACTCCTTGAGTGACTCTTTTTTGTTACATGCAATTGAATTCAAAATTTAAAATTCTGAAAAAGTTAAACTTCTAAATCATTCTCAGCAAGGCTTCTGCGTACATCTAGAAAGAGAAAATGATAAATAGGGAAACAGAGGCAGACTCCTGTCCAAGCCTCTTGCCCACTGTCCAGGGATGGTCGTCGCTGGGACCCAGGCATGAAGACGGGCACAGGCAGCCTCTGCTCACCCTCCACGCTGGCATGGGGCTGTCCTTGGTGCTGTCTTAGCTCAGGTGACCCCACTCCTTCCCCATCAACCACCTGCTCAGGGATCCCTTATTTTTAACAGGTCCCAGGAGAAGTCTCCTCTTACCCTTCTCCGGGTAACTTGGTTTCTTACCAAGGAAGGTTTCCCCTTCCTGTATGCATATATTATGTTGAACCATAAGAATTTCCCAATTTCCAGCCATTTTGACCTTTAAAAGTGGCAATTTCGAATGGTTGAACCTAATACAAGCAAATAGGAATACAGAGTCTAATTACTCCCATTTTTATCCAAAAGGTAACATATTAAAGACTCTGTTTTGCTTCTTGCTTGTTTAATTTAATACATCTTGGCAATCTTTCCAAGTCAGGTCATTGAGTGCTTCCTTTTTTTTAAAATAGCTTCAGAGTAGTCTTCCATTGTGTGAATGTTCCATTTTATTTAACCAGTTCTATAACGATAGACATTTGGGCGGTTTCCAATCTTTTGCCATTACAAACAATGCTGCAAAGAATTATCTTGAACATCGTTTTGCAGACATATAAGAGTTTCTGTAAGATAAATTCCTAGAAATGGGACATCAGGGTCAATGGGTATACATATCTGTAAACTTGACAGATATTGCCAAAGGCCCTCATTAAGAATTGTGCTAATTTACACTCCCACTAGTAATGTATGAGAGTCCCCAGATCAGTGATTCTCAACATTTTCCTTTAGATCAGTGTTTTTCAACATGCAGGTTGTGACTCATTACTGGGTCATAAAATCAATTTTGTGGGCTGCAATTAGTATTTCTTAATGAAATGGGATAAGATAGTTTATAATAGAATCAAATGAAAATAAAATAGAAAATACCACATTGAATTGCATGTAGTAAGGGTAAGCATTGTTTGGGGAACTTTTGTTTCAGATATACAGATAGCCAGAAAATTCACACACACACACACACACACACACACACACACACACACACACACACAATGTGTGAGACAGGATCAATATACATATATTTTACTATAGGCCATGGCCAAAAATTTTTGAAAGCCAGTCTTAGATCTTAAACTATTCCAAGAATCTGAAGAAAACCGTAGAAATTTTTATAGAAAATTCATTGACACATGTAACATCTCCATTCTCTGACCTCTCAGGGGCCCACCCTGGGACCCCAGGTCTAGAGTGTGCCCTGGGCCGCAGCTGTGAGACACTTGGGGACAGGCCCGTGGGTCACCCTCACATTCCCTGTGGCCGACCTGGGCTGGCAGCAAGTGGGTATTCCAAAAGCATCTGCTGCGCTGAAGAAACAAACCAACCATGCTTCCCCCGGACATATCGCCTCCTCTTTTTCACAGCCGTGATGAGATTGCCCCCACCCGCTGCGATACTTTGGTTCTTACAGAAAGCAAGTAGAAAAAGGTTTCAGAAAGGCAAAAGCAGGATAAGGTTTTAGAGAGATAAAATAATTCATTTCCCTCCTTCAAGTTCACTGATTTCTCTTTTACTCTGAGCCTGTGGCTTAGTAGAGAAATAGAACTGTTAAGAGAAAGAGAGAAAAGGGGAGGGAGGGCAGAGAAGAATGAGAGGGCATTGTCAGTCCGGGCCTGAGACAAGGTTTAGAAAAGGACGAGGACAGCAGGAGAGGAGCAGGGGCATCTGGGCAGGAGCATGTGCTCACAGGCATCGGATCAAACATGGGAAAGGTGAGAAAAGAAAACAGGCTGGGCCCCTTCCCGAGGTCAAGAACCCTTCCCAACAGCCGTGAATGAGCCCCCTGGCCTTTGGGAACCTTTTCCTGACACTAGGACTGCCAAGCACATTTCAGAACCCATAGAACAGAGGATTAAAAGAAAGGAGGTGAAGGAACTTCACACGAAAGCAACAAACTGCAGTGGCAGCTCAGAGCAGAGGTGGGTGGAGGCACATAAACGTACAAAGGCCCAGTGCTGGGGAGCGGGGTTGCCTCTGAGCCACCGTCTCTGCCGTTCTTAGACCACAGAGGACAGCATGCGCTACTTTCCCGAAAGCATTTTTCCAATGAGATAGGCTTCAACCTGACACCAGCAGGGATGTTGGAGATTTCCCACGACTCTTCCCTGAGCGCCACTTCCCCACCACCAGCCTCCCTGATGAAAACTGTGCAGCTGTGAAGAGGATGGAAACAAGTGTCCCACTTTTGTCGTCTGCTTTAACTCCCCAAGAGCCGGGGCCAGGAAGCAGGCTGCGGCATAGGAAGCTGGACACACAGGACACCAGCACGGCAGGCCTGGCTTTACCGGGTTCTGCCTGAAATATCCAACTGGGTAAGAAGATGCAGCGTTACTAAGAAAGAAGGAGCCGTGCTTCGCAGGCGATGCCACACTTGTGGTCCTGTTTCCAGGCTCTGTGCTGAAAGAGCAAATGAAAAGTGTTGAGTTTCTTTCTAAAAGCTTGCTCCAGGAGCCCTGCAGTAACAGCTACTATTCCCCAGAACCAGGTATAGTAAAAGAATGTTAAGTCTTTAAAAACCCAGCACCAATATTGATTCTCCTTTTACCTAATTTCTTCCTTCTTTTGTTCCTGGTGGCGCTTGCTGCCACTTAAGAGCATTGGGTTAAAAAGAGAAGCTCACGTGAGGCTATTGATTTTTCTCCTAAGAACTCGCCTGCCCATGAAGTGAGTTCGTACCAGGTAGGCAGGAGCCCGGGTCATGGCCTTGAAGTTCCAGCCTCCCTGCAGAGGGGGACATGCTGGACAGAGGCCAGGGGGCCTCTTTCACACATTTTTCCCTGTCGAAATAGAAGTCTTTCTTAGAAGTGTAAAATATAAAATTCTAAAAGTCTGAGTTGATGACTAATTATAGAAAGGTATCAGGGTAGACGACAATGAGATGAGTAAAAGCCAAGCATTATGCTTAAAAAATATTCAGTCTACAGCACAAGAAAGATGTAAATGAATTCCATTTATTAATGTAAATTCTGATTTCTACAAAGAAATTGCAACAGCTATGTACGTAAGTTGTCGCAATATAATGCAAAACAGGTCAATCGAGGCCAGCACACAGACTTGGAGGAGCAATGAGCAATGAGAAAATACCTAACTGGGCCCGGGGGTGGGGGCGCGGAGGACGGCCAGGGACAGCTTCAGAGAAACATCTTTATAGCTTCCAGCAATTTACAAGATAGCTGGGTGGCAGAACAGAGATGCCGTGTGCACAGCGTAGGCACAGGCACGGTGGGAGATGAGGGGAGACAGGTAGGAAAGCCCAGGTGGCACGAGACCATGAATGGCAGGTCAGGGGAGCCTAGGATCCACCCTAGCTGCTATCCAGGGACCTCCAGAGCAGAGCCACACACAGAGTGCTTTTCAGAAAAGCCACACCACTGAGGACAGCCCTAGTTCCACTGGCCCAAGGAGAAGGGAATCGGCACCCACAGATGCCCATGTGGCTTTGAGTCAAGGCGACGTGATGCATGAGAAGCCCCATGTGTGACACGCGGCCCTTCCTACCCCAGGCCCCACAAGGACAGCCCAGAACCCTGTGCAGGCCCCTGCTGGCTGCAGGAGGAGGAGCAGGAGGGTCACCAGCTGTGCCATGGGGTTGGAGCACTCAGCAAGAGGGATGTCCTGTTCCCAGGGCCCAAAGCCAGCCTTCAGTTTCTTGATCCCCAAAACCCAACAGCCGCGGCAGTGTGTCCAGCCGGCCCTCCAAGCCACCCGGTGACCAGGCTGGTGCTTCCACCCCCAGGGCTGTATTGGCTGCTGCGTGTTAGAAGCACTTTAATTAGTGCTTTATTTTAATTGATGATATATTTTAATTGGTGTTTCGATTTAATTAAAGTCTTATTCTAATTGGGTGTCTTTCTTTTTCTTTTTTTTTCTTTCAGCTTACAAGTTTTGAACAAAAGAAAGAATAATAGCTTGTCCAGCAAAATAAACACATGACCAAACAGGCCTGTGTCTCTGGGGCGGGGCGAGGGAGGGAGGGGGAAGCACTGTGGTTAAGACATGTAGATGTCTGTTCTAGGGATCCAAGGAGACAGATTAAGGATATCCACACAGCACATACTTCTGACCTCTTTGGACCCAACTCCAACTGCTCCTCCTCCCTCCCCACCCCAGACCCCATGGGCTCCAAACCTGCACTAACCGCTCCTACCTCCAGAGAGCTCCCCAGCAAGCCAGGGACTTCTCCAGCCCTCACTCAGGGCTGGATGCCAGGAGGCTTTGCCCACGAGCCTCGCCATCCTGTGCGCTGGATCCCAAGCTCCTTGCAGGCAGGGAAGGCCGAGGCCAAGCCCTGTGACTCCTTTCCCGAGCATCCCTCCTCTATCCCCAGTGCTCGGGAGGATCTGAGGACCTGAGAGCTGGCTGAGTGCAGGGGCCCGGGGAGGTCGAGATGTTCTGAGGAGACCCTGTGGAGCAGAGCCCCCCGCCCCCCAGGCCTGGCAGGGAGGCTGCTAAGTCCACGTGTTTCAGGATTCCCCTTCACCCTCCAAAACGAACACCAAGCTTGACTTTGGGCAGAAGCCTGGCGACCACACAGCACATGGGCTATTCTTCTAACCCAAAGTGTTAAGCACGTCTTTCCCACCTCTGAGGGGAAACCTCTGGTTTCTCCTCCTATTTCCCTATCGCCTTATCCCTTCCCTAACCCTTTCACACACTGCCCCCCCAACCCCCAGCTTAGCTTCCTTTCCTGGAAGCTGGCATGGCTCTCTTTGTTCTGAAAGCCATTTGCCCCCTCTGCGAATTCTCCAGTTCTGGCTGCTGAAGGTCTAGGGCGAATGGTCTGCACCTGGAGGCTCACTGCCTGCCTGCCCATCCCCATCCCTCCTCAACCCCACAATGTGGAGTCCACCCCACTGTGCCAGGAACAGGCCTGCCAAGCTTGTCTCCCAGCCGCTGCTCGCTCCATCCCTTTCCCTGGTTGTCTTGGCCACATCTGACGCACTCAACTGCTTTCTTCTGAAATGCCCTGGCACTTGACAATTATAGAATGACATTATCATCTTCCTACTCGAACATCTCTTCATTTTTCCCGATCCCAGAGTTGCCTCTGCCCCCAGGACCCTAGCGTGGCTCCGTGCATCTGTGCTTCCCCTCGCCCCATTCCCCACCGTGCTCACCCCCTTAGTCGTCAGATTCCAACATCGGTCGGCCTAGCCCTGCCCTCTCACCATCACTGGCATTCCAGGGCACCGATTTCCACTCACTGCGTGTTACGTATCCAGGCAATTACCAAGTGCTTTTTGGAGAAACACAAATAGTAAAACAAAACATGAAGCAAATACATGCAAACGAAACAGTGAGCCTGGAAGTACTACTTACACCTATTAAATCTGGGGGTGAGCCAGGATGTACTGGAGGGTGCAACGGCTCATGGGAGGCTCTAATGTCACTCACAGGACCCTGTCAAGAAATCTTTTTTGAAAGCATGAAGTGGAGTTGCTTCTTATGCCAGGGTTAGGGTTGAAAGTGCGTACAGTCAAAACTGCCCTTGGAAATCCCTGAGGAGGGTACTGTGCTGGAGACCAGCGTGTCATCTTTCCATGCCTCCAACAGCCTAGGAACAGATGGCCCCTTTCTTTGGCTGGGAACCAGATGAAGCAGTTGGTCCACACTTAGGTGCCAGAGAACACGAAAACCACGCATCTTTCACACCAGAGTCCTTAACACTGGGTGCGGCAGAGAGGATCCCGGCATGAGCGGCGTGGGGGAGGGAGGATGGTTGAGGGGTCAGCAGATCCATTCCCCCTTCCCTGTGTGTGTGCATGTGTGTCCCTCCTTTGTCTTTATTCTTGGAGAGTTGAATTCCAGTCACTTAAATGTACATATGATACAACTCTGCACTTTCAACAGCTATAAAAGTGTTCAAAAATAATACACTCTTCAGAGTTTATCAAAAGGAAAAAAAGCAATATGAAAAAGAGCTAAATACATAATTTACTTATTTCCAGTTTGAAAAAATAGGGGAATGGTTAAATATTACACAGCCACTTGATGGACTATTACAAAGACATCAAAAAATGAAAATTATAGAGATTATGCAAAGCAAGGAAAATATTAACAATAAAATGATGAAGAGAAAAAAGCAAGATACCAACTTATGATTGCAGCTCTATAAATATGTATGCACATATTATAGAAATTCATTCAATTTATGGAAGAGAAGTCACAAAAAATGAATTTAGTGATTTTTATAGACAAAATCATTAATTTAAAAATGGAAAACTTGAAAATAAATGCTTGTTAATTGGATGAATGATTGCTCTTAGGTAGGAGAAATTCAAAGTCCTTATGGTGCAGCCGGCAGGCTCCATGGGGACAGAAGTCAGGGTCTTGAGGCTCAGAGGGAAGATGCTATGAAGCCCTGCAACTCACCACTATAGGCTCCGGCAGAAGGTCCCTGGGGTCGAGGACGCCAGGTCCCACAGAGCAGCACCCTGGGACGAACACTCTGGAGATCCCAAGTCTGAGGCCACTGGACCCAGATCACTGTCGAGACCTGCTACACACCTTGACTAGAATGGCCTTGAACAAGCTAGAAACCTCTTACCACTCTCAAGTTAAGGTCCAGCAGGATGGTGGGGGGAGAGGGCTGCTGTCCACGGTGGGTTTCCCTGAAGCCTCTGGGTTAACATCACCCCAAGGCCCTGTTTGAAAAGACCTCTGCTGGTTGAAGACCACCACAAGTGAGATGTAAGGAGGAGCCATTAGAAAGACGTAAAGGAAAGAAGATGTCACACCGCATATCCCTGGTCGGAATCTGAAACAGTTAACTGAGAGACGCTCATGAGAAGAAAGGCATGAAAAACCAGGGAGACGTCCAGGGTGTTTTTCACCCCTCAGAAATGGATGGAAAAGAAATCTCCCTTATCCTCCTCCCCTTGGTCCATCTATCTCAGCTCAGGTGGGTCACTATGGACGGGAGGCCACGGTATAAGACTTTTCCCCATAGGTGGCGGCGCAGCAGAATCAGCCACCCTAGAGACTCACTCTCTCGGTGGGAAGGGGCCCGGTATCTTCAGTGAGTGCCTCTAAGGGATTCTGCCAAGGCAGGCTGGGCTTCGGCAACCCACTGGGGGCCGTCCTGGCTGTAAAGTCTGGCCAGCTGGTCTTGGCTTTGGCTCTGTCACTGACTCTGTGGTCACTTCCCCTCCCTGCACTGCCTCAGTGTCCTGAGCAGTTGGACAAGTGGAATCGACCAGCTCGGAGGGATGCTGTCTCATGGCACAGTCTATCATTCATGCTGTTATTTCTAGCAGCCCTTCCAGAGCAGAGATGCTTTCCTGTGTCCCTTTCTGGAAGTGATTTTTGGGTCAGGTTATATAAGCTCCAAGCTCCTTAATTTATGTTGGGGCTGCTCTGTGCGCTGCTGATGGAAGCAGATTTTAAACCATCCCTTGCCACGTTGAGTGCAAACACACCATCATTTCCATGCCTAACAATGCCAGTCATCAATGAGACCCCATATTTAGCAGATGTTCTGCAGTAATTACCTGAACATCAGATACTTTCTTCCTGTTTACTCGGCTGTGGCAGCCCCACACGCCCTCTCGCATGCCACCGCGAGTGCTCACAGAGACACACACACAAAGCATGGGCATTGATTCTTACCAGGTAGGAAACTGAATGAGCACTTAGGATGGGAACAGGACAGGCTTCTGAGGCCCCAAGCAAGGAGTGCATGTCACCCCTATCTACAGGAACATCCTGGAGGTGACAGCAATGATGATGATGATGATGGGATCATAAAGTTTGCCACTGAGAGCAAGAGAAAGACTTGTCAGCCTGAAATTGTTATGAAAAGTTAGATGGGAGGTGTCACAAGCTAAGGCCCCCGGATGGCTTCCAGGTAGCAGGGGAGTTGACTCATGCTAACAATGTTCACAAAGAGTGATGTGAACCAGGATGCCAATGTGTAGTTTTCAAGTGAAATTAGTTCCTACCCAGGTAGCCAGAGAACTTACATCGTTTCCCCAGCACATTTCCTCTGCCTATAGACCAGCTGCATGGACAGTCACATTATCAAACGGGTGCAAGGGAAATCAGTGATAGAATTCAAATATTTAGTGGCTCCAGGCTCCCGTGGGCTCTGCCTTCACCTCCACCCTGGGGATGTGCTAGGCATCACTCCTGGACAGGTGTCTGGGGCGGGCACTGCCTCCCAGCGTGCTGCTGGGATGGACACTGTAGTCTTGCTTTCTGTTCCCATGACCAACCACCCTTGCCACCTGACCAGTCACAGTGCCCATCAGGCCCAACTTCTCTTCCCCTGCTCAGAGGCACATTGAATCTGCACCGAGGAAGCTACTGGAGCCGACACCAACCCTAGGGTTGACAGAATGTCTGCATTAGTAGTAGAAACAAGAACTGTGAGTATGAGGCAGCTAGCAGGAAGAGCCCAGGCTTCAGGGAAGACAAAGGACAAAACTGAGGAAACAAGAACTAACAGGGAGGGAAAAGACACCAAGATACCAAGAGAAGGAGGAGCGCAGATGCCAGTGGGAAGCAGACAGGGGCTGAGCGCGAGGCAACAGTGGGGTGCGTGCTGGTGCTGGGGCCGGCCCCCGCCCTCCTGTGAGCCCACCAGCTCCCTGCCCTCCAGGGCTGGCTCACGCTGCTTTCTCTGCTTTCCTGGCATCAGGTCCTTCCCACAACACCTCAGCCCGGTCATCTAAGAGCATCCCAATTCCCACAACTAAAAGCACCTGCTGAGACACTGCCTCTGGAAGGATACACTCCTCCTTCAAATCAAAGGCATTTTACGCAATGGAAATTCATACAGGTCAGTGAGATGTACAAACAGCACACCTTCCTTCTTCTTCTTCTTTTTTTTTTTTTTTTTACAGCCTTTCTTCTCATCTAAAACAGAGCTGTCCAGTAGAAATATAATGCAAACCACATGAGTAATTTTAATTTTTTTAGTCACCACATTATTAAAAGAAAAAAAGGTGAAATTAATTTTAATGATTTATTTCACTTATCCAGATATGTCCAAAGTAGTATTACCACTTAAAAATGTAATCTATATAAAAATTATGAGATATTTTATTCTGTTTTTCATACTAAGTCTTTAGAAGCTAGGGTGTAATTTTACATCTGCAGCACCTCTCGGTTAAGATGAGCCAAATTTCGGTGGCTCCATAGCCACGTGTGGCTGGTGGCTACCTACCATGTTGGACAAAACAGGTCTGTAGTTGGATCTCTTGCCCATCAGCCTCCAGTTCTATTGATGGCAGACAGAAATAAACTCTAAAGTTAAAGAAAATTCCATTTCTTCCAGTCTAAAAGACTCTCTTTTCAGACATACTTAGGCTCATTTGCCCTCCCTCCCCAACCTGGGATGGGGTGGGGTGCAGGGAAGCTGAGCTACCCTCACGGTTAGGGACATGATGTGACTTCTGCTCCTGTCCCCACCCACAATGAGCACCAGGCCTGCCCACTGAGGGGAGGCTGACCTGCCTGGTTCATCAGGCTCATGGGGCTGTGGATGCCCTGGGTGCCCACACACCACCACCCACTGCTGATGGAGCCCCACCCCAGGCCTGGTCCCATCCACAGGTGCTCTCCTCACATCCATGCCCCCGAACCTGCCTAGATGTCTCAAAGCCTGTGACACCCATCACCTTCCCCCACCTCAGGGTGGGGTGCTGGGACACTAGCATTTGATTCTGCCCTTGCCTTCCTCTCCTACTCTCTGCCTTCCTCCAGGAACCAGAAGGGCTTCCGTATTTGTATTCCTGCATGGGCCCTGGAGCCTCGAGAATGAAGATTGCTGTCCATGGTCAGGACACCTGACAGGGGATCCTGACTCCACCCAGTACCAGCTATATGGCCATGAATAAGTTACCTGACTCCTCTCTTCCTCCATTTTATCACCCATAAAATGGATATAATCCTAATACTACCATCTCATAGGGCTGTTTTGTGGATTAAACGATGAAGACACACAAAACATTTAGAAGAGTGCCTGGCACCAGACTGGGGCTCAAGAATATGAGTTAGTGCAGTGGAGCAGAAACTTTTCTAGATCCTGGCTTCCTTTTACCCTGTTCCATGGTGTATTCCCTCCATCCTTTCCCATGGCACCAAGGTGAGGGCTAAGGAAAAGAAACCAGCCTGCAGATATGGAAAAATGCACCAGGAGGAACTTCCAAGGTATCATCCCCCATTACAGTTAGTACAGGCAATCAGGTTAAGGCTCTGCCTATCACCAGGAGCCATCTTGCTGCTGTGAGGTGACTTTTGATATCTGCTCAGAGGAGTGGTGGGTATCAGAGGGTGCATATTCCTGCATTTCTATCACCTTACAGTTACCCTAGCGCTCTGTCTACAGGTTCAACAGGTAAGTTTCTTCCAGTCTGACTATGCAGCCCAATGAGTACCTGTGAACTTCTCCCAACGTGTCTGAAATCCCCTCAAGGACCTGAGGCAACCCAACCACGGCAACTCCATCACCCAGTCCAGAGCCTCTGGCCTCTGGAGAGCCTCCCTGGATTTCGCTGCAGGCTTTCCCTCCATCTGGGCTTCACAGCCTGCCTGGAAGTCTCTGTCTTCAATCTTACATTTTATATGTATAACCCATTCTGTTTTAGAAGATTTAAGGTAGCTTACAAGGATTATGTAAAATACTACAAGATGTGTAAGTAAATAGGCAAATATATATATATATTGCTAAATTTTTAAAAAATTTACCATACACTATGTATAATGTGGTCAAATTCCTGGATATTGTGAATGTGCATGAGCATGTGTGTGTACACCGACGTGTATTGTGCACTGACGCATGCATGGGAGAGACAGGTAAGCTGCACACAGAATTGAACAGATTGTCACAAGGAGTGGGTAGGGGATGATAATTGACTTCATTTTTTTCCTTATACTTTTCTATATTTTCTTTACTTTTTATAGAGAATCTATATTTGTTTTATAATAAAAAAAAGCAATAAAAATATCTCTTAAAGAAAAATAGGTGAGAAAGAGAAAGCAAAAACCAAGAGTAAAGACATAAATCAGAGCCCATGGTGATGCTAAAACAATTCAATTTCCATGGCCAGCCCACATTTGGCTAGCAGTCAGTGTGTGAGGATAATCTGATCAGTTACACGGGTCACAGGGTGCACAGGACAAACAAAATCACTGCTCAGAGAAGCCTGGCTGTTTCTGATACGGAAGCCTGCAGCACACGCCTCCCATGGGTTCCCACAGAGAGGATGCCCCGTGATGCCACGAACGCTGCCAACGACGCCCTCACAGTAAACACCACTGAGTTTCAGGAGCTGTTCGGCTAAAGCCCCACAGTGCAGGCCCATGGCATCTCACCAAAGTGCAGTGCAGTAAAAGCAATTCCTCGAGGAGTGAAACCCATGTGGCCAGGTTCGCGGTGCATCTGACTTAATCCAGAGGGAGACTTTAGAGGATCAAGATGAGGACACAGATCACCTCCCCCTCCCATACAGCTCCTCCCAGGCTCAGCTCAGCTCTGCTCAGTTCCCTAAGTCATCACGCAGAATCCTGCAGCCACCGACTCGTCTAGACATTTGTTCATTCCACACAGATTCATGGAGCACCTACTGCACATCGGGCATGGTGCACTCCTATTGCACAATTACTCCCAGTAATCCCAGATCAGTCATGCACCCGGAGCCCCAAGCGAGCTCATCATCTCAGGGCTCGAAGCAAGGCCGACACCATTTTTCTGCACGGGAGCCTCAAGTTTATCTCCAGGGCAGGAGAGGAACCTATGCACCCGCTCACACTGCAACAGGGTTCACAGTCGGTATGGTTGGTTAGAGCAAAGGATTCTGGGGCTGAGCGTGGGCTCACTGGAAGGACTCCATGGTGGATGGGCTCTGGGTCCTGGTTGAGGAGGATGCACCACCCGAGAAATAAGGCTGCCCTGTATGGAACCCACGTCTCCTGCTTTCCGCCCCTGTCAGCTCTGAGCCAGGAAGGACCAAAGCCTTCTCTTCCTCCCCTATGAGAAGGGGCCAAGAATACTGCTGAGACACAGCACTTCAGCAGGTGGGTTCGCCGTATGTCTAGCTGTGGCTACCAACTTTCCATCTTGACCTCAGACCAGAGACCTCTCTTCCAAG